>JAYWMT010000274.1:0-130131 GCA_039090855.1 Macrothele yani
TGCACGACTTTCGAGATGGAGTGACCCATTCGTCGGGTCCCCGACAATTTTCCCACGATCAAATGCGCTTAGATTCTTGGTCTTACCCATACTGCGTCAAACTCAGACTGATTCTCATTGCATCACTCGCCTGTTGTCGGATCGTTGCAGACGTCATGTCGTTTTCGTTTACAGCGCTGCTCAAGCGCTACGTTGCAAAACACCTTGACTGTCTCTAATTCAATTACTCTTCAGTGTATATTAAAAAGCAGTTTTGCCTGTAGTCCATTCCTTATTATTTGAACCCAGTGGAGTAAATACACTAACGAAAAAAAAAATCCCAACACCAAGAGGGGGTTGTGTTAGATAAACGACGGTTGGTGGGCGGTGAGAGTACATCTGTAAGATGACGTCTATGCAAATTTCGCGCTCGGCACATACGTGTGGTGCAGTAGCGCGACTCAGGTTATGCAAAGCAGGTTTGCTGTAAATACATGCTGTAACGTTCGTGAGCGTTAGTTATCGTTGAGATTCGACGTAGTGTGTTGATGTCAGTCAAGAATGCCTTTAAGAAAACGAAGAAGCCATTATCAACAGCTCACGGAGTTTGAACGAGGTCGTGTAATAGGGCTGAAGGTGGATTTTTGTTCCATAATGTGCAGAACGACTTGGCAGGAATGTAGTCACTGTGCACGATTGTTGGTAGCGGTGGTCAAGGGAAATTACTGCCTCAAGAAGACCGGGTTCCGGCCAGCCACGTGGCACTACTGAGAGGGAAGACCGCTGTGTACGGCGTATGGCTGTGGCGCATCGTACCGCGTCTGCGGCAGCAATTCGAGCTGCAGTTGCCACCGCAGTGACACATCAAACTGTTACAAATCGGTTACTTGAAGGACAGCTCCGAGCCAGACGCCCTGTAGCGTGCATTCCACTTACTCCAAACCACTGCCGTTTGCGACATCAGTGGTGTCTTAGCTAGAGCTCATCTCATTGGAGGACTGAGTGCAGATCTGTTGTGTTTTCTGATGAAAGCCGGTTCTGCCTGGGTGCCAGTGATGGCCGTGTGTTGGTTAGAAGGAGGCCAGGTGAGCGTCTACACATCCAAGCTGTCTGCGGCCGAGACACGCTTCCCTACACCTGGAGTTATGGTCTGGGGAGAAATTCCTATGACAGCAGGAGCACTCTCGTGGTTATCCCACGCACCCTGACGGCACAGTTGTTCGTCGGTCCTAGTGATTCAACCTGTTGTGCTGGCATTCATGAACAGCATTCCAGGGGGTGTTTTCCAACTGGATAACGCTCGCCCGCATACCGCTGTTGTAACCCAACATGCTCTACAGAGTATCGACATGTTGCCGTGGCTTGCTAGATCCGCAGATCTTTCACCAATCGAGCACGTATGTATGACATCATTGGACGACAACTCCAGCGTCACTCCCAACCAGCATTAACCGTCCCTGTTTTGATCGACCAAGTGCAACGAGCATGGAACTCTATCCCACAAACTGACATCCAGCACCTGTACGACACAATGCATGAACGTTTGCGTGCTTGCATTCAACATTCTGGCAGTTTACACCGGTTATTAATGTACCAGAATTTCACATTTAAAATGGCTCTTCTCGCGCTTACATTAAGCTGTGATCTTGAAACCTTAATCGATTAAATACGTTACCTATACAAATGTATTGCCGCCATTTAATTTCCCTACAACTATTTTTTCGTAGTGTTGCGATTTTTTTTCCGTCAGTGTAACTTACCTCGGTTGAACTGTTGCACCTTCTGTTTCACACATGAGAAGATCAAGGAACATGTTGTACCCGAAATTACGACAACGGACGTAGTATCTAGAATTTGAAATTGGTGGAAGAACAAAACACAAAGCGGAAGCGTTTCAAACAAAAAACCTGCGCAATTTTCGTCACTGTTCAAAAAGTGGTTGTTTAACGTTGCGTCAAAAAGTCTTTGTAGCATTTACGTGTTTCGAATGAAACAAGCTCATAATCATGAAATATAGAGCAAAGGGTATAAGCATCATTCTTTGTTTTTTCCAGATAACCGTACAATCTTTTTTCATGTATTTGCCTATTGTTAAATAAGTTAGTCTGTACGCTATGTCGTTGTTTACCAAGCTGCATATGACTCCTGCGCGGTGCAAAATGAAGTTAACTAGAAACAAATAAGTACCAGACTTCTAAAGATAATCCGGTTTTTATAAATGTAAAATGATCACACAAGATCTGCCAAGCTTTCACTTACCAACAGGTGGCCTTTTCAAGGCACTAGAACAACATAGACAACACATACTTGTCTATGTTGTTTCCTCGTATTTTTGAGACAACACGGGCTTGTCTATTTTATTCCAGTGCGTTGTAAAGTCCCCCGTTGGCAAGCGAAAGCCTAGCAGATCTTAGGTGATCATTTTAGACCTATAAAAATAGGATTACCGTCAGAAGCCTTGCACTTATTTGTTTCTAGACTAGTTAACTCTGGTGTATCCATAGTATTTTACTCAAAATTAAGTTCTTTGTCATAATGAACGTAAGACTTACGAATACTCCGTTCGCCTGATGCTTCGTAGATATGAATATATTCAAGCGGTGATATTTTATTTCAAACATTTTAATACTTTTCCATTTTGCTCGGTCAAGAGCTTTGTATGAATTTCTGCGAGACGGAGGGCAGCAGCAAGACGTTGGCGCCAACAGGAGATGCTAGAGGTAAAATCCCCTAGAAAAACAATTGTGATGTGGTGACAATCAACAACGCTGATTCATTAGACCTGGGGGGCCACCAAACTACGGGCCGAGGTAATGCTTCCTGGTTGTGAGACCTTGCATTTTTAACAGACATTACTGACCATCTCAATTCTCTCAATTTGAATTTGCAAGGCTCCTTATATTATAAACTCGCACACTCGCACATGAGTTGTTTTTTGATCTGAAGTATTTCCAATCAAAGTTGGAACTGTTCAAGCGACAGTTAGCAGAGCAAAAGTTTTTGCACTTTCTATCTTGTAAATATACGGGGGCAACATATCTCATAAATTTGTTTCTGATGTGTCACAAATATTAATTTGTTCAAAGCTGAGTTTGAAAGACGTTTTGGTGAGTTTTACAGGCATGAAAAACCATTTCAACTACTGCAGGACCCATTTAATTTTAGCGTTGATGAGGCCGAGAATTTACAGTTGAAACTGTTGGATTTGTAATCTAATAATAATTTAAAGTCATTGCTTAAGACTGAAAGTTTAATAACCTTTAATTCTTCTTTGCATAGAAACAGTTTTACAAAACTTGAAAGTTTACCCAGGAAAATACTCTCTTTGAGTGTTCGATGGCACATATATTTGTGAACAAGCTTTTTGAAAAATTAAACATGTAAAATCAAAGCTTCCTTCAAGATTGACCGACAACCAGTTGTCAGACTTTTAAATATCGGGTTGTCCAACTTTTATCCAAATATCGAAAATGTAGCTAATTCGTTCCAGAAACAATGCCGTTCTTCTCATTAATTTTTTTCTTAGTTTTGGATGTCATGAAGTCTACTAACTAAAGACTAAACTTTAGTCTTTAGTAAGTTTAATTTTGTATTTGTTTTAGATGTGTATAAATATCTTTAGATATTTATTTGAAAACTTTTATTGTTAAGTTACAGACCATTTAAAATTAATTAGACCTCGACAAATATTAGTTCATTGAAAATTTACAATATCTGCATTGACTCATAAATCTTCAGTTTATCAATTTTTTAATCCGGCTCCCTCCATATTTATCCAATTTCCTAGTTTTAAAAGAAATCCGTCTTGTTGCACGAATATATTTATTCAGCTAAAAAACGAAATCTATGTACAGGTTAAAAAAACCTGAGCACTTTCGGTGTCACAGTGACACCTTCATCAGATGTGATTTCCATCATGTAGTTACATGCTGGTCTTAAATACGTGGAGGAGCAGATGCATCATGGGAAAGGTAATGTCAGTGTCACATGATATACCAGATAACAAGACAGTCAAAAAAGCATAATTAGCCAACGGAAATTACTCAACAGAAACAATAGTTATTTATTGTGCTGTCCTCCCCAATAAGATTGCTCCAGGGTTCAGGTAAAACACAAGGATAATAGTCATTACAGCAATGTGTATTATAACCCAAAATATAGAGGCTTTCTGTAAATAACAAGGAATAAACAGAGTTAGGTGTGTTTATGATCTTAGCGTTGTCCCAGTCTGGAATGGAATTTCCATCACTTACAGTTCTTGCAAAAGACGTGCTTCGGTGATTCATTTTTAAATTATATCTGTGTTCATTTAATCTCAAATCCAAATTTCTTTTAGTTGAACCCACATAATGATTATTTAGTTCACCAGAAATAGTGTCGAGCATAGGAATAACATGCACACCCCATTTTTTCCCTTTGTTAATTTTGTCACGATCGTTGCGGATAATGGAATATAGATTGCATGATCGTATTCCAAATTGTATTTTATGACGGGAGCATATGTTTTTCAGAAGGTTTACAATATGTGTATAGAAATCAACAGATCCAACATACTTTTTAGGCACTTGTTCACTAATTCAAGCAGTTGACATAGCAAACCGTACTTTATTGTGCACTCCTTAACAACGTTGCCCGGATAACCATGGTTTTTAGCAAAGGATGATATCCATTGTAGTTCTTGAGCTCTGGCAAAATGGCTAGAAGAATGTGAATATGTTCTTCAAAATAAGAAGTGCAGAGCAGAAATTTTATGCTGAAAAGTGTGGGCAGAATTGCACGGAATTAGAGTGGGTGTGGAAGTGGGTTTTCGATAAACAGCAAAAGACAGGGAATTGTCAGAAGGGTTACGGGTAATTTGAAAATCTAGGTAAGGTAAAACAAAATTATGTTCAAGTTCTATCGTGACTTTGATAGAGGGGTATTGAGAAGACATAAGCGTTGACAAACTGATATAACTCATTTATGGTATATGGCCAAATTACCAAGATGCCGTCAACGTAACGATATAGAAACTAGGTTTTTGTGGGAATTCTTGTATGACTTTATTTTCAATGTTCTGAAGAAGAATTTCTGCTAAGACTGCAGATAAAGGTGAACCCATGTCTGTCCCGTCGGTTTGTTGGTAAAAAATGTTCTGAAATTTGAAAAATGAATGCCTTTTAATTAGATGAAGAGCATTCATTATGAAAGAAATATCCTCTATATTTCGGCTTATAATACACATTGCTGTAATGACTATTATCCTTGTGTTTTACCTGAACCCTGGAGCAATCTTATTGGTGTGGACAGCACAATAACTATTGTTTCTGTTGAGTAATTTTCGTTGGCTAATTATGCTTTTTGCCTGTCTTGTTATCTGGTATATCATATGACACTGACATTACGTTACCCATGATGCATCTGCTCCTCCACGTATTTAAGACCAGCATGTAACCACATGATGGAAATCACATCTGATGAAGGTGTCACTGTGACATCGAAAGTGCTCATGAGTTTTTTAACCTGTACATAGATTTCGTTTTTTAGCTGAATAAATATCTTCGTGCAACAAGACGGATTTCTTTTAATACTAGTATTTATGCACGAAATATAGTGTTTACCGTCATATTTCCGTATTTTTCTCGTTAATCACACAGTTTTCGTCTAGAATTCATCATGTGGAGCCATGCTATGGAAACTTTTAGAAGTTTTCGTGCAGAACTTTCAAGGGTATCGGCACATTTGTCATTTTTACTAAATTGCAGAGATTTAAATGTCATTCCACGGCATCTGCGTATTTTCAATACTCCATTTACCAGACGAATTCTTCCTTCTCAATAAAGAGTACTTCACAAGCTATTGATAAGTTAAAGTTAATTCAGCCCCTACCAACTTCCTATTTTTTGGCGTCCCTGGATGTAGTTTCGTTATATACGATTGTACCTATGGATGCGACATTTCAGTTACTTCAGGCTTTAGTCATTGATTCTAGCATTTCTGCTAATGATACTTCTTTCATAATGAATGCTCTTCATCTAATTAAAAGGCGATCATTTTTCAAATTTCAGAACATTTTTACCAACAAACCGACGGGACAGCCATGAGTTCACCTTTATCTGCAGTATTAGCGGAACTTCTTCTTCAGCACATTGAAAATAAAGTCATACAAGAATTCCCACAAAAACCTAGTTTCTATATCAGTTACGTTGACGACATCTTGGTAATTTGGCCATATACCATAAATGAGTTATATCAATTTGTCAACGCTATGTCTTCTCAATACCCCTCCATCAAACTCACGATAGAACTTGAACATAATTTTGTTTTACCTTATCTAGATTTTCAAATTACTCGTAACCCTTCTAACAATTCCCTGTCTTTTGCTGTTTATCGAAAACCCACTTCCACACCCACTCTAATTCCGTACAATTCTGCCCACACTTTTCAGCATAAAATTTCTGCTGTGCACTTCTTATTTAGAAGAGCATATTCACATTCTTCTAGCCATTTTGCCAGAGCTCAAGAACTACAATAGATATCATCCTTTGCTAAAAACCATGGTTATCCGGGCAACGTTGTTAAGGGGTGCACAATAAAGTACGGTTTGCTATGTCAACTGCTTGAATTAGTGAACAAGTGCCTAAAAAGTATGTTGGATCTGTTGATTTCAATACACATATTGTAAACCTTCTTACCAACATACGCTCCCGTCATAAAATACAATTTGGAGATACGATCATGCAATCTACATTCCATTATCCGCAACGATCGTGACAAAATTAACAAAGGGAAAAAATATGGTGTGTATGTTATTCCTATGCTCGACACTATTTCTGGTGAACTAAATAATCATTATGTGGGTTCAACCAAAAGAAATTTGGATTTGAGATTAAATGAACACAGATATAATTTAAAAATGAATCACCGAAGCACGTCTTTTGCAAGAACTGTAAGTGATGGAAATTCCATTCCAGACTGGGACAACGCTAAGATCATAAACACACCTAACTCTGTTTATTCCTTGTTATTTACAGAAAGCCTCTATATTTTGGGTTATAATACACATTGCTGTAATGACTATTATCCTTGTGTTTTACCTGAACCCTGGAGCAATCTTATTGGGGAGGATAGCACAATAAATAACTATTGTTTCTGTTGAGTAATTTTCGTTGGCTAATAATGCTTTTTTGACTGTCTTTTTATCTGGTATATCATGTGACACTGGCATTACATTTCCCATGATACATCTGCTCCTCTACGTATTTAAGACCAGCATGTAACCACATGATGGAAATCACATCTGATGAAGGTGTCACTGTGACACCGAAAGTGCTCATGTGTTTTTTAACGTCTACATAGATTTCGTTTTTTTAGCTGAATAAATATCATCGTGCAACAAGACGGATTTTTTTAATACTAGTAGTTATGCACGAATTATAGTGTTTACCTATCCAATTTCCCATTCGGCCTTTCTCTCCAAAAATCTGGTGACCCCTGCATTAGACCTATTTCTGTTTTGGTAGATGACACCGAATTTATTGGCTGGCTGTTTCATGTGCAGACGGACGGATGTTTGTGTACTGGCAACAAAGAAATTGTCACCGATATTAAGTCGTTAAGGTATAGGGGAAGTAAAAACGGTAACAGAAGACAGCAAGGAAGATTTGTAATAAGAGGTATGATGAGTAGAAGCTTTTGTCGTGCTAATTGAAATTTACTCGTATACAATCATGTTTGCTGTCTTGAGCACGAAAAGCAAGACATAACCAGTTTGAACACAAAATAAACCAAGCCGAATCATCGCAAGCCGTGAAAAACACCTTTACTTACGAAAATTAAAACTTGTTTAAAAGGTTAAAATGATTAAAACCAATGTGCGAGATCTTTCGGGTCTGTCTCTACAAACCCATCCTCAGGCAGACCGAGAAACTCACACGGGGCACGCTGGCTTATATACACACCTCCGTACATCAGTGAGAAAACACGCATTTGCCGCACTAAAAGGTTAAGTATGTTTTATACAGAAAGTAACAATAAAAATGAAAATATGTAGAAATGCATGAAAAAGAAATAATCCAAATAATATGTAAGTAATCAAAACATATTTGCAGTGGAAGAGGGATTCTCCAGCAGGAACCTCCAAGGAGTAGGTATGATTTGCGGGGTTTCTTCATTACAGCACTGTTCGGCAAAATCAAAAGTATACAAACTCTCCAGAAAGAGCACTGCAGTTTTAGTTCTCGCTGAGCACAATAATTTAATATCATTCCATAGTGGTAAATAATCATCTTTTTTTACTGTTTGGGCTAAGGACGTTGCGGATGATTGGGTGCTAACATTGTACTTATGTGCGGAGATTCTCACCCGGAGTGACCGACAAGTTGATCTGATGTAGGCTGTCATAGGGAGAGAGTCATCAACCAATTGTAGTGGCACATAATGTACACCACACTTTTCCATGATCGGAACATGGTCACGATCAGACCTAACCAAGTTGGAAAGGCTTTCGGAAGAAATACCGAAACTATAGCTGAACTTACGGCATGGCACGTCTTATAGAGTGTGGATACCATGGTGGGGTGGTAAGGAATGGAGCCAACAAACCGGATGACAGGCAATTCACGTTGGGTTCGAACTGTGGTGGAATAATGGCGCTGAAACTGGTGAAGAGCTTTAGTGAAATATTGGTGGGGGTATCCGAACGACTCGGCCATGGTGGAAATGTGCTGAAGTTCTAGCGAGAGATCAGAGTTTGATGAGGAGTGTGTATAGGCTCGGCGAATTAAAGAATGAAGTGAACCAGATTTGTAACTGTTAGAGGTGAACGAGTTATATGGGGTCTTAACTGGAACAGACGTTGGCTTGCGATAAACTGAGGCCGCCTGGGCTACGTTTAAACAGTATATTCAAGTAAGGTAAGGAATCAGAAGATTCAGTTTCTAAGGTGAAGGTAATCGAAGTGAGAGCGGAGCAAAGAGATTCTGTAAAGACGCGTAAATCGGAAAGGGGGTACTGCCAAAGTAACAAATCATCATCAACGTATCGGGTGTAAAGCAGGGGTTGGAAAGGTTCATTGGTAAGTACAGTATTTTCAACATGTTGTATGACAGTCTTGGTCAATACGGAAGAGAGAGGTGATCCCATTGGTGTACCGTAGTTTTGGTGGTAAATGATGTTATTAAACTTAAAATAAGTTTGTGTTTTTAATAAGAGTGATGGCTGATACAATGGCAGTGCATTCAGAAGGTTGTAAGCCCAAGCTAGGTAGCTGAGGGGTGATTAAAACTACGGCTGTGTCCACACGAACGTTGGGAAAGAGGGAAACAACATCCAGACCTGCCATTAAGAATGGCAAATCAGAATGAACAGTATGTATTCTATCTAGGGCTTGGGTAGAACTGTGAATGGAATGCCTGGATTGTTTAGTTAGCGGGTTGAGAAGGGATGCAAGTGATTTTTCCAAGTTACGTGTTGGGTTTAAATTGCCAGACACTAAAGGTCGGGCTGGTTGATTTAGTTTATGTAATTTAATTTTTCCGAACAATTCAGGAGTGGGTGGTCCAAATGGTGGGTGCATATGATCAGCAATAGACAGTGGAAGAGAATTGCTGTTTTCAAGTTTACTGAGGGCTGTGACGGCAGCAGGTATTGGGTTACGCGTGATAACAGTAAGCGGGATTTGATTAATATATTCTGTCATTTTTGAATGGTAAACGGGTTTATCAAGGATAACTATTTGGTGTGATTTATTTACGAGAGGTATGGCTGGACGGATGCACGCCCGGAAGCGGCCGATGTTGAAAATATCTCCTGCGCCAGGCACAGCACTCTGGGGACAAGTGGCACGGCGTTAACAGCAGAAAGGCTGCCCTATCCATAGTCAAGAAAGAGCGAGAGAACGAGATAGTGCAGAATATAATTATGCCATGGTCGCGCGTCCGCACAATAGCCTTGGTACAGAACGAGTATCGTGAAACCAGCTTTCTAACCTCAATTATTCAAGACATTATCTAATTGCACTTGGACTTTTAAATTTTCCCTAACTGGACATTTCGAGCTCCCGTGTACAAGTGGCTCAATAACCAGATGTCCTCATATAGTAAAGGTGAACCTGGTGAGTTGGCGGAATTCAAGGAGAATCAAATAAGTTCTCGCTGGGTGTAAGTGATTTAAAGATGAATGAAATCTCATTTGAAATATTTCAATGCTGATCTTGCTTTCAAGTTATCAGATGATCTGATTGACAGCTCTCTCAGTTAATTCACTTTATTTGAATTAGAAACGGGTATGAAAATTTCACGGGTTTAAACGCGGCTTTCATACTCACACATGTTATTTTTAAAAGCCCCTGTTTTGTTTTTATTGGGGATTTAATGACCACTGTGAGCAATCATTGGGATATAAGCAGTCGCCTGTCCCTAATTTAGGGCTAATGGTTCCAGGGAAGGAAGAGACCTAGTGCCGTAAAACAAACACAACATTCATGCCTCCCCTGGATTCGAACTCAAACCTTTCACAGACAAATGATCGTAAGCCAGGGCTTCTTCTAAGCTGATTTCTTTTTCTCCATCTTGCGATGATTTCTTTTTCAATCGCACCTTTTTTGTGATAGGAATAAGAGAAAATATTATCAAAAATGTATCAATTTGCATGAATTAAAATGTTTTGCTGAAAAGTAGTTTCAACTGATTAAAATGTGTTCTTTAGTACACTATATGGACAAAAGTGATTGGAAACCATTACACAAGCGCAATGGTGTGCTTCCGCAGCAGACACGTGGTCGATAAGTCAATAAAGACGGCAACGGAAGATCAATCGTATTCGATAAGTCGATAAAGACGGCATCAGATCAAACGCTGATAAAATGGCAAGCAGGAAACAGCTTTCCGAGTTCGAAAAGGGCGTTATAATAGGCTACTCAATTGGAGGTATGAGCATAAGAAACATTGTGGCACGATATACCGATATGACGAAATTTGTGCCACGATATAACGATATGACGAAATTTGTGCCACGATATAACGATATGACGAAATTTGTGCAACGATATGACAAATGCCTTACTATCCACGGGGAATATGTTGAAAAGTAGATTAAGGTATATAGAATTCATCGCACATTAACAATTAGTTATAATTGTTTTCTGTTTTTTTCTTCGAACTGTACTTACTTTCTGGGTGTCCTCTTGTACTATTATTATTTCTAAATTAATTAGTAAATAAATATTTTTAATATTTCTCAGTTTTTATTTATAATACGGTAAATGTTGATGTAAATGTTGATGATACGGTAAATAACTATGGCCAGGATTCATATGTAATAAAAATTTTAAAATATGTACATAAAATGTTTATTAGAAATGAGGAAATACGTAAAAATGACTAAAATACATTATATATATTTTTTTATATTTTTTAATAACTTTCTGTAATTTCTTTACTTGTACAATCATAAGAATTAAAAGAAAAAAACTTCACAAATTTTAAATTGCTTTACTTAAAACCAGGGTTTTTAACTAACTTACGGCTATTACAACTAGCAACAACATTGCATTTCAGGTTGTCGAAAGCAAAGCTCTTCATATTTTCTCTCAAAATACATTTAAATTGTCTGAACGACCTCTTAACTTCGCATCAGGGCGATGGGCGAAAATCTAAAACCCGCTATATCCAATGGCAAGAATTCCTTATCTTTTAAAACAGTACACCTGCCAGTTGAAGTTCCCTAGAGAATGTTTTCATAGTTGTAATTGTTTCTCGGTCTGGGCTTTTTAGAACACTATTCATCTTGTGTTTTATCATTTCTCCAATGTGGCCAGGTACGTTTCCTAAAATTTCAATCGTGTCTTCAAATTTATTCCAATTATTTATCAAAAGAGCATTTGAAGTTTCAAGTTCTGCGATGGCCCGATCCCATGTAATCAAATGTGTCGTTAGGGAAGTTAACTCCTCTAATAAAGTATCAGTATCCGGCTGAACTTCTCCTTTTCCAAAGGAAGCAGAATCGACTGAGTCAAATTGAGAAATTATTTCCTTGATTTTGCTGAAGTTGTCTCCGCAATATCTTACAGCTTGTAACCAAGTGCCACAACGTGTAATCACAGGCTGAGGAGGACCGGTAAGTCTGGAGATATTTCTTTCAACTTTTCGATTCTGCTGGGAACTTTAAGAAACATGTTTTTCCTTGTTGCAATCAACGAATCGGTTTGTGGAAAATTGCAGTGGATTGTTTCAGCAATTATGTGGAGCCTACGTGTAAAAGACACCTCAAATGAAGCATCTTCGGGAACAGTACATAAAGTGCTGTAACTGCTTTCATCATGTACTTGTAGCATCAATTACCAATAGGTACTCTTTATCGTATTTTACTCCCTCTGGGCTGCACCGATGGCGCAGTAGTGTAAGCGATGGCTTCTGATCGTTCGTCCGAAAGGGGTCAGGGTTCGAATCCCGGTGAGGCATGGATGTTGTGTTTGTCTTACGGCACTGGCTCTCTCCCTTCCCTGGAACCAGTGATCCTAAATTAGGGACGGGTGACTGCTTATAGCGAGTTGCTCATGGTGGTCGTTAAACCTCCAATCAAAATAAAAAAACTCCATCTGGCAGTAAAATCTACAACAATTCTTTGATCAATTTAGCAATCAATCGTGTGGTGGTTACATTTTGCTAGTTCTTCGCAAGTAATTAAGAATGGGATCGACGGTGCAGATTCATTCAGATGTCCAACAATAGCGTTTCCTATATACACTCTCGGACTAGGAAATTTGCGCACCTAAAAGAAAACATGCTACAACCGCGAAGCTTAGCAAATAGCTAGAGTGCGTGCTGGTAAGCAATTGATCCACGTTTGGTGCGAGTGTACATGACCGCACACCCTGTGGGAGCGCTGCTAGCACGAACAGGCAGCCTTATAAACCGGCGTGTAGTCGATACCCCATGAAAGCGAAACGCACCGGTCGACGCAAGCAAGAGCATTAACACCAGAGTGTGCTGCCATTAACACCAGAACATCAAGAATGCCGGGTAGACGCCAAAAACGTCGATTTACGCAACTTATACGGACTTTGAGAGAGGCCTGACCATCGGGCTGAAATCCGCAAGGCGGTCGGAGTGTCGTATAGCCCGCCTCGTGATCTGACCATACTGTCCGACTTTGTTGGGAGCAGTGCACACGTGACAACACTACCATACGGCGGAGTGGCTCCGGACGGACCAGGAGGACTACCGGTAGAGGGGATCGACGGATCGTGCGCTAGGCGCGAACGGATCCCACGGTCCACTATACAGACAGATAAATAGGCTCCTGTGTGCCCACGAACAATTTCCCCACTCTTCGCGGAAACGATTCTGCGATCCCAACGCTTCTTTCGTGTGCTGCCACCAGAACATCTCCAGCTCCGTGCGCAGTGGTGTTCTTCAACTAAGATCAAAATAGGGAACTCTGACTTTCTCCCAGATTTTTTGTACAGTTTCGTCGTACATCATCTTCAAGTAATTTTTTCTTAAAGTTTAAAGTAAATTCGTATGGAATTATTTAATCTCAGTATTTTTCTAAAAAACTTTTAAACACTAGATTGTTTACTTTTGACCACGAGAAATCTGAACCGCTAGTGCACGGCATAAATCCAAACTAATCTGGTTACTGTTCCCTGGAACGTCTGTAAGAAGCCTTTGTTTCAACAAAGTGTTTTTCACTTTGTTTTTTTGACGTTTCCCAGTTTTAGTATGTTGCAAAACTTAAAAAACGCCGGTCGGAAGAAATAGGCGAAGCGCCCACACCACAAAACAAAATATTTCATTCAATTCTCAGTCCTTTATTTCGAAATTTGTTAATGAATGCCTTTAATTTGGAAGATATAGTTGATTCAATTTTGGGCATGTCAGTTTACTTAACAACTTGATCAAGAAATACAAACTTCTGACAATGACATGAACGAAAGAATTTAGGAACAAACTGGACACTAAACTACGTATTAAGTGACAGATGACTCAGTTTGCTTGTTTTTATATCTCATCTGAGATGAGGAAGCAGACTGCCATCTGTCATCTTTGATGAGGTGAGAAACTTGAAAACGTGAAACTTGCCATCTGTCGGCTCACAGATTGTTAGAACAAAAAATATTGGGTAGTTTTGCGTAAAAACCAGCGATTTATGTAAAAATATTGAAATAAGGACTTACAGTTTCATTCCAAGCACGCAATAAGTAAACACCCTTTTAAAACACTGTAACTTGAGGTACACTTAGTAAACAATGTTGCTTCAACTTGCACAACACACAAAATAAAGCGTTGAAGATGAATCAATCCACCAGTATACAAATTAATCACAAACTAATTTGAACAAATATTAATAGAAGTTAAATTATAACCAAATATAGACTAAAAGCAAGTAGAACATTGTCGTAGCAATTGAAGTAGAAAACGAACCTAACGCTGATCCCCATCTGTCACACATCACACACAACGATCCCAGTTTTTTTGTTACTTGATTGACCTCTGACGTACTGTCAGTGCTGCCATATCAAAAGAAACTATTGGGAGTTGAGATATGACGTTAAGGTCGAAAAGACTAATCTAGAAATAAACAAATTTTACATAAGAGATATCAACAAAAGAGAAAGGTAACCAGATTATACATACAGAGGTTCAAAGTAATGGAAACACTGTTTATAGAAAATGTTTTATTGATAAGCTGTAGGCTCTCATAAAAGTCATGCACATACAATAATTATATTATTATAACTTGTAAGACTTATGCAAAAGTCATGCACATACAATAATATTTTATTAATAAACTGTAGGACTTATACAACTCATGCACATACACAATAACGGAATTTGAGACCATTCTTCCTGCAAAATAGTCTCAATTGTGCAGTGATGTTGGAGGTGGAAAGTGTGTTCTGACATTCAGCTCCTGATATTCCCACAAATGTTCAATAATATTGAGGTCTAGAGATTGAGATGGCCAGCGTAGCTGCTACACCTCATCTTCATGCCCTGCAAACCACAGCTTTACACGTTTCGCGTAATACACTGGTGCATTTTTTGCTTGAAACCACTGTAATCAGGGACTATGCCTTCAACATTGGGTACAAGTGGTCCCCAAGAAAGGATTCATACATTTCAAATGTGACATGACCCTGAAAAATAACCAATGTCCCTAAGGAATACCATGACATGGTCTCCCACGGCACCAGGGATCAATCTCTATGCTTCACAATCGGAACCAAACAACGGGCTGGTACGCTTCTGCAAATTCTCGCCAGACGTGCACTGTACTATTGGCGAAAATAATGTAAAGCATGATTCTTGAGACCAGATGTCACGTTGCCAGTCCGGTTTTTATGTGCTTCGAACAATCTTACACGTTTTGTTGCATTGATGTTGGTAATCATAGGTTCGTGGATTGCAGCATGGTCAAAAATACCCGCACGTTGAAGTTTCCAACGAACTGTTAAGAAGGAAGCGAGATCATCCGGACTGGTGTTCAACTCTGCTGCTATTTTCAGAGCCGTTGTTTTGTGCGTCCATTGTACAATCCCTGCCAACGTGCGCCTATTCCTATCTGATATCTTCGAATAGCGCCCACACGTTTCTCTTTTGGAGGAAACGCAACGTCCTTTTTGATAGGTAGTCATAAGTAATCAGTTCCAAGTGTTACATCTACTATTTCTGCCGTTCTAGTTACTGAAGCTCTTGTAAGACGCGCACCAACGATCATGCCTTTTTTGAGGTCATTAAGATTTGACACTGTTGACAATTACTCCACAACAACTGCTTCATCTGAGACTGTGGAGCTGTTACATGATACTCAATATAGTACTGTGAACTCCTTTATGTACCTCACATCGCAGGTGACGCTATACTTGTGATTTGCATATGACTTATTGTGTGTCTCCAGTCGCAGTAGGTATTTCCATTTTTTCTTGATAAACCCCTCTATGTCACAAATTATTAAAAACCGAATTGTACATCGAAATGTCAGAGGAACAAGGTTTTCTAAAATACTGGATAACACGTAGTATATAAAAACATGAATCATATTTGAAAAAAACATCAAGCACTGATTTCTAATGTTTCTTAAGATCAAGGAGATGTTTTGATTATTTTACTGAGTGTAGGTGGCTCACAACCGCAGGATATGGCAAATAGACCACAAAACTCCTACGCTTAATTCACTGCAATAAGTGCATCTGTGTTTTTCTCTGGCCTGAAATCTATACTTACACTCTATTCAATGTACACACGTGCCAGCGATATTAAAAGGAAAACGAGGTTTCAGGGAACTACTGTTTATGTGGTGATCACTGTGTTCAAGCTTCCAACAAAGCGATCTTTGATTGATGCGGTAATGTAGCAGGAGAAGCGTGGTGCAAAATAAACCCAGTGACCGGCAGTCCAGAGAAAAGCTTCATTAGACATAGTTTTGTGCATTATTTTATCAAAAGCGAAGATCCTCTCTACATGCTTCGCGAAATTTTCTCGAACCAATTTGAAATTTTCTCAAGAAAGGAAATAAGCATAAAACACTGAATTTACAGAGAATTTCCACATCACCTTTTCTGCTTCTCAAATCAGGGCGAACTTGTAATTTTGATAGACATGCACCATATATACTTCAAGACCCCCTTCTTGCTATTTAGAATGTTTATGGGTTACGCCGGTCAAAGTAAAACGAAAGAAAAAGAGGGAACAAAACGGAAAAACGTCAAGTAACAAGTTATTTTTTATAATGATGAGCTATTTTTTGTACTCAACTGACATAAAGTTTCTCTTCTTCAGTTATTCGAGTGAGAAATGTGAAAGACTAAAGATTTCAGCGTCCGATGTACTGATAATTGATGAAGATATATTAGAAGAAAAAAACTTTGTATCTACTAAAAAATAGTTATTTTGTCCTAAATTTTCATTTACAGGTTTTGAAAATTTCGAATCGTAAAGAAACGGATGACATATCTGCAAAGTAACTGTGAAATTACTGGGGGCTAAAATCTTTGATTTTAACAGTATCTAAATTAATTTCCATTTTAGATGAAATTGTATTTGTACTAGATTTATCCAGAATATAGGCGAATTAGGGTGTTGCTGCCACATAAAAAGTTCTAAAATAACTCAAATAACTGGAATAACTAGACAGAAAAAACAATTCTGGTCCTACTGCATTCTCGAAACATCTGATGTTTCATAGTTTTATAAATTTCTCTGCCTGTGAAAAAAAAATCAAAGGGATCCTTGAGTACTAAAAGTAATACAGGGAGCTCATAAAAGAATTATGAGGTTTAACAGCCATGTATTTTCCGTATTTCCTACCTTATACAGTCATGACATCTCTCAATCGGAAGTGCAACTACCAAAGTTTGATATATGTTACTGAAAGTCCCTCTATGCCCGCTCTTTTCGTCATGAGCAATAGGGAAGCACACCGCAACACCTCAGAACTGCGCTCGACACTGCGAAAAATAAGTGGTATGAATTCATAGAGAATTATTGAAAATGATGTGCTGCAAAGTTGCCGGTGGGTCTCAGACTTTCAAAGAAATTTTTCTGTTTTGAAAAGTTTCCGTTTTCAACTTCAGCATTTCGACAGATTTTCCTCTGTCACAAAGTCCGTTTTTCCAGAAAAATCAGTTTCAGGTTTTTCTGTTTACTCATTTCTCATGTAGTCGTTTCAAAGTCTCTTCTCCCTTGGTACTGATTTCAGTTCGGTATGTATGTCTGTTGTCCAGTTTTGGTTTGTCCTTCTTGTTAAATATCTTTGATGTTAATAACAGTGAATAAACGGTTTAAAAAAATAATAATTTGAAGATGAAAATTAGAATTGTTCCAGTGGCGAGGAGCCTTTACAATTATCTGCGCAAGTAGAATCAATGCGTCCGCTCACGAAATAAGATCAATCTTATCTAACAGCTATTGTCGGAGATAAATACTTACCTCTAATAAGCATGGGGCATTAATGAAATACCTAATTTTTCAATTATTTTAAAATTATCCTATCAATAATTTTTTGTTTAAAAATTTCACAGGTAGTAATAAATTGAAAATTGAAAATAAGTGTTAATATTTCTCTCTATTAGTATTCAGGTTCTATAACATAATATTTTGCTGCTTAATTGTAAACAATCTATGACATATTGTATTTGTGCTGTTATAACCCTTTGTTCTTATATTTATACAATGGAAGGTGAAAAAAAAATTGGCGACTTCAGATTACACTTGGCAATAAAAAAAAAAAAAATATTTTGGCGAATGCGGTGGTCAAAACTTTAAAAAAGCCAGAAAACCGCTGCATTCCTTGATATGACACATTTCTTTTTTATAGTTTGCTCTTTTCAATCAGGGTGTATGAGTACTATCCTATTTCCAAATAAGGAACTCTATCCAGATTCGTCAATGCTCTGCTGTAACGGCACTGCGCACCTCAACCATGATACTACTTCATTTCTTGCCCATAGGCATTTCAGGCAGAGTGCCGTTTATATTGTCTGCTTCCCTTTACTTTACCTCCAACTCCGATTTGATACACGTGACATAACAGAATCTCATTGGCTGGTAAATTTTAACACTGTCATGCTGGCTTTTGAGATTTTATCTGTGATCACGAACATTATTAGATGTGATAAATACAGACATCTGACGTGGACCAGGAACATCAAACAAAGATCTTCGCTCTTTCCACGTTTATAAGTGAGTCACGTGAAAGTTCTCATTGGCCGCCAACGGGAATCGAACCCAGGGTCTTCCAGTTACGCGCCTGGATATGCTTCCACTACACCACAGCGGCCTCGAAGTCCTCCAGACTCACACACGCTAACGGCCAAGCCAATTTGGCAGGTTGCTTCTTGGAGCCCCGCACAATGCTCGGGATTCACCAAAGATGGTAAGCAGCAACTGAAGAAATAATTAGAAAAAAATTAATAATTAATGCAGACATCTGACGTGGATCAGGAACATCAAACAAAAGTAACTGGAAGACCCTAACTGGAAGACCCTGGGTTCGATTCCCGGTGGCGGCCAATGAGAATTTTTGTGACTCACTTATAAACATGGAAAGAGCGAAGATCTTTGTTTGATATTATTAGATGTGAATAGAGACATTCACAACACATACAAATTTCGACTGAAATTACTTCAATTTGAACTTTTCGTTGTTTCAACAGCAGAAAAGAGTGGGGATTGGAGAGGGGAGAAGAAACATTCTACGCAAAATATACTGCCGGTTAAAAGTGAAACATGAAACACAAAATTGTGAAAAAATAAAATGAAGCAGTAGAAACTTGCGAACAAATTTCACCGTACAGCTGAGTTTAAGGTGGTTCCACCTAAAATCTCCAATGGTAACACTTCTGTACATATTTTCTTCGCAATTAATGTATTCCCAAGGACGAAAATGTGCACATCGATATATAACTAACTCTAAGTTATAACATGGGATACTTAATACTTGCTAAAATATAACCATAACTATATTAAAAATAAATAATTTTTCTCTGAGTAATGTTCAGACCTGTTAATAGATGGCGCGACCTGTACATTGATGAAATCAGTAGACAAACAAATGTTGGATTGCTTAATTATGTATGACGTAGAAGTCTTGTCTTACTTCTACGTTAACTTAAAACAACAACATACTAAGAAACAGTTCCTAAATGAACGAAAACCTTAACGGCCAGACGAAACATGTAAACAACAGAAGTCAAACTTACGGAAAAAGATGATTTATTAAGGATGTAGCAAACACATCGTAGCATAGCATAATGCACTAAACTCTCCACACACCACACATTATCACAACACTCCTATCAATAATTAGTTTACAACCCAACGCTCGTCAAGCAACAATTTAGTCGTCGCTTTTATATCTTGTTCTTATCAATATCAGGCATACGTCACGTGCATTTAACCTTAATTGTGTTGCCAAACGTATTCGTTTGAGAGAAAAGATATTACGTTGAGAGTGAAGAACAGCAGAATAAACTCAAGATTTACATAGGGAAAGAAACTAAAAAGGAAAGTTAATGTAGAATATGCGTCACATATGGTTATGTTTTATCAAGCGTTAGGTATCCCATGCTATAACTTAAAGTTAGTTTTATCGATGTGGAAATTTTCGTTCTTGGGAATACACTAATTGCGAAAAATATATATACAGCAGTTTTACCATTGGAAACATAAGGCAGAGGTTTTAGGTGGAACCGTTTTAAAATGATAAATCTCACGTATGTAGGATGGAGGCACACGCAAAGGTCAATGTGCATGTCAGAATGCCCGATAAAAGGATTACTATTCATCGGAGGCTATTAGTACAACGTGGCATGTTCCAGAGAAATCAGAAACAGCCATTTTCTTTGGCTTTTAGCAAAGAAGACACTAAAAGATCCAGAACTATTGAGAGCCGTTGGGAAGTTAAAGACCACCAGTCAATTACGGAGGAAAGTCGATTCTTTAGTGTCAACCACTAACTGATTTCGAGGTACGGAAATCAATTTCAAACAAAGGGAATCAATTTCTCCCAGAGACTTGCGCCAGAAAATTCAAGTGTAACTATCTGTAAAGTAGTCAGATGCATAGCATTAGTTGCAGAATTCAGGAGTTCTTTTACGCGTTCTTTTCGCATCACAGTTACAATAACCCAGGTTTCAGTTTCTACTGTGATCAGAAGCCTCCATAACTACGTACACCATGCCAGAAAACGTGTTGAATGTATGCCACGATGTGCCAGCCGTAGGTGCACCCGTTTAAAATGAGGTCATGATCACGCTGACTGGACCTTGAAACAATGGAGTAACATCTTCTTCACGGACGAGTTGCGTTTCTCTCTGAAATCGGAAGCAGACTGCAGTAGAGGATGGAACCCGCTACACGTATAAAAACTCACGTAGTACTGCTTTTGATGTCACCCACGTCATTTAAAAAAATCCTCTTTGTTTCTTACGTGTTCTAATTCCCTGCATTTTATGCCTATATTGCCTTGAAAAAGCTTCACAGTGGAGAGTGAAAGCCCGGTGAATCTTTATGCATACTACACCACAAAAATAAACGGATTTACTACACTATAAGCATTCCTTGAGCATCCGCTACACGTCTTTAACAGTTATTTTCCTATACTTTCCACTATGTCAAGAAGACCTGTCAAAATACAAATTTGTCGGTAACGCAGATAGAACTCGCTCCTCGTCCCTCCGGAGCCAGTTGTTCTAACCGACTAAACTACACCGACGGAATGTATCGCTCCATATTTGTCTCTTGATATGTGCTTCACCTCTGTGGTACGTCATATTGTCTCCCTCTTAATTTTTTTTAAGTGAAGAAAGAATTTTCATTAATTCTAGACGATGTGTGAAACAAACATCACACATTTTTCAAAGAACCCAACTGCCAGTAGATTCATTTTCCACAATGGGTGCCAATGTGAAAACATAAATTTCTCGGTGTCGAAATTGAAGCCACACCTCTTCACGACTAAACTACACCGACTGAATGTATCACTGAAGATTTGTCGTCTTGACACGTGCTTCACCTCTGTAGTACGTCACATGCTTTATTTCCCTGTGGCAATTATTGTCTTCTTGTTTGCTGTATCATCTTACTTAGGGTATGACTCACCGATGCCAAACCTACTTTACTTCATCACTTCTAAATCTACATAACTTCTATATTCCATACCTACTAAACGTTTTGTTTATCAAATGTCCACCATAACTTGTGGCTGTGTCTTTGAGGCATATTACGGTTCACACGCGTCTCTATTGACTTGTGCTTGTAAAGCATATTCGCCGTACATCATCGCACTATGCTATGACGTTTGATATGAATTGTTTAATTATTTTTTGAGCTATGTTCATTGTTTTGCTTCCTTTTCAACTTTTGACGGGCAGTGAACAAAGGCTTCTTTCTACACTCGTTGGATTTCTAAGCCGAAGTGATTTAGCAAGTTATACTGTTGATTTCGAGTGAAGCGGAAACACTGTGTTAAGCTGGTTTTGGTTATTTGAGCCAGCAAAATTTTAATTCAACCGAGAAAACAGTTCATTCTAAAATTATCAGTTTATTGAAGTATTCCTTAATGCTGATTCACTCAGAGTTTTGGACTGGACCTGGTCAGAACTTACACATATTGTAAAGGCTGTTGGCAAGTGATAATAATCGTAAGAATTTTCTGACATCTTCTGCTCCAATTATTCAAGTCTGTGCTTTATGCATGGATTCCTGCATTTGATACAACCTTGAAATTTCCATCAATTACCGAATTTTTTTCTTGATTGAAGGTTTAACGACAAACGTAAGCAACTCAATGCGCTATAAGAAGTCACTCGTCCCTAATTTAGGGCCCCTGGATCCGGAGAAGGGGCAGAGCCAGCGCCATAAGACAAACACAACACTTAACATCTATCCCTTACCGTTATTCGAAACCTGGCCCTTCTCGATCGAATGGCCATAAGCAAGCGCTTAGACAACTTCTCCAAGCTGGGTGGCACCGAATTTTACTATAAAGATTTTATGACAATTTGTGTTATGCTAAGTATTCATATCTCTGATCCTCAAGTGCAAGTGGGCGCTGTTTTTTATTCTCGTCAGTCCAAACAATGGTTATTTATTTTAATTGTTTTATTTTATTTTATAAAATTTCTGCTTTACAGTATTGTAGAAAAGTACTATAATACTCAGTAGCAATACAATATGTGCCACAACCATAAACTAACTGTACACATAAAGTAAACAAGTTCACCAATGAAACTCACAAAATAAGACAAATCACCAAAACTTTCACAAACATAAATTCTGCATAACAACAAAACTCATTCCATTGAAAATTAATATCAATTAAATAGACTAATTACCAATTGTCAATATGAATCAAATATCATATGTTAGCAATAATGAAATGTACAGCAAGGGGCCAGGGAAAAGGCTGAAATACTGCCTGACAAGCCCCTGATCCCCTCTAAATAAAAATAAAATATTCCAGTCGAGTCAAGACAACGAAAACAATTTTACAATACGTTTCTTTTACAAATCATAAAGCAATAAATTCCAATATTCAATTTCCCGTAAAAAAAAACTCCTTAGCACACGCTTAAATACCGGATAACGTATCTCTGATCTAATAATCAACGGTAATCCATTCCATTCACGCAATTCCAACACATTGATATTGTTAAACATTAAGGTGGTTCCACCTAAAATCTCTGCCTTATGTTTCCAATGGTAAAACTTTTGTACATATTTTCTTCGCAATTAGTGTATTCCCAAGGATGAAAATTTGCACATCGATAAAACTAACTTTAAGTTATAGCATGGGATACTTACTACTTGCTAAAACATAACCACAATTATATTAAAAATCAATCATTTTTCATTGAGTAATGTTCAGACCTGTTAATAGATGGCGCGACCTGTTCATTGATGACGTCATTAGACAAACAAATGTTGAACTGCTTTATCATGGTTATGTTTTAGCAAGTATTAACTATCCCATGCTGTAAATTGAAGTTCGTCTTATCGATGTGCAAATTTTCATCCTTTGGAATACAATAATTGCGAAGAAAATATGTACAGAAATTTTACCATTGGAAACATAAGGCAGAGATTTTAGGTGGAACCCCTTAAACCTGTACGAGCCCACGGAACAGAAAAACCCGACGCACCCCGAGTATCATAGGAGTGAGTGGTGCTCCGTAATGCTATCAAGTTGGAGTATCTTCCTGTTAAAATACGTTCATGAACCATCAGCAGCAATCTGTATTTATGTAGTTGCTCAATAGTTAATACACTGCTGGCCACCCAAAATGTAACACCAAGAAGGACACGAGAGAGAGAAGCCAGATTTACAGAACACATAACAACAGATACAAAGATGAAACGATTGAGCTTACTGGCCCGTGCGACTTGCGGAACACGCAGACATCAATAGTTCGCGTGGCCACCATGGCTGGCAATAACGGCCGCTACACGCCACGGCATCAAACGAAAGAGGCTTTGGATATGGGCTTGGGGTATGTCGGTCCAGGATGCTTCCACACGTTGCCACAGTTCATCAGGCGTAACTGCGAGTGGTGCTTGCCGGGCCACTCGGTTGCCGATCAGCGACCAGACGTGTCGATGGGCGACATATCGGGAGAACATTCGGGCCACGGCAGCAGTGACACCTGGTGGGCTGTGAAGAATTGTTGCACGTTGCGTGCCACCTGAGGTCCGCGCATTGTCCTGTTGAAACGTGGCCGCTGGCAGGTCCTGCAGGTAAGGGAGGACTACAGGCTGCTAAACGTCGGAGTTGTAGCGGTGTCTGTTAAGTGTACCGGCGATGCGTACCAGAGAGGTGCGGGTGTCATATCCAATTGGGCCCCAAACCATAACGCCAGGCGACGGACCGGTATGGCGATGCATAATGCACGCGTCATACAGTCTCTCGCCGCGGTGCCGCCACACGCGGATCCGACCATTGTGGTGTTGCAGGCAGAAGCGGGATTCGTCGGAGAAAACAGTGTCGTGCTATTCCGTAGTCCAGGTGCGGCGTTCAACGGCTCACTACCGCCGCACTCGCCGGTGATGTAACGTCAATGGTAATCGGAGCAATGGGCGCCGTGCGACAAGTCCCCGCTCCTGCAGATGACGTCGAACGGTACGTTCTGACACAGATTGTTGCGCAACACAACCTAATTTCTGCGCTAACGTTCGTGATGTGGTAGTGCGAGCCGTCAATGCCCGCCGCACAACATGCCGGTCCTCTCATTCGGGGGTGTGCCGCGTCTGCGGCAATCACTCACGTCGGTCCGTCCGTCCCTCCTGCACCCACCGAATCCATACTCTCCTCACTGTGGCAGGATGTCGTCCCACACGGGCGCCGATGTCTCGGTACGATAAACCGCTGTCGCGATAAGCCGCTATTCGTCCTCTGTCGAACTCCGGAACGAGCTGGAATGACTGCCGTATTCTGCGACGAGGCACCAGGAAGCTTCCCACGCACAGGTCCGGCAGCACAACACAGTTCCACTACTTACACCTCGCCTTCTGTGCACCACTCTCATAGTGCTTCTCGGTGGCGAGCCGGGGTGCACATGATTTGCATATGCCCTGCAATGCTAATCGTTTGCATGTCCTCTTGCGGGCGACGCATGCCGCGAATGTCAGGCCAATCGGATGCTTCCTTCTTGGTGTTGCATTTTGGGTGGCCAGCAGTGTATTTGAAAATGACGAAAAAGAACCTCCGATCCAACCAAATAATTTAACAATAGGACAAACTTCCTCTGCAACACAGATGAACGAACTATGTTACGCCTTGTCGCCGCACCCCATATTAAAATGCAGTACGACAATACAGGA
Source organism: Macrothele yani (assembly GCA_039090855.1). Classification (NCBI taxonomy): domain Eukaryota; kingdom Metazoa; phylum Arthropoda; class Arachnida; order Araneae; family Macrothelidae; genus Macrothele; species Macrothele yani. Next base: position 25,281 of record JAYWMT010000274.1, read on the forward strand.
AAAATGAAAGAATAGTATAAAATTAACAGAATTCTAACTGCCAAAAAACCAAAATCTTGCCAACTGGACGATAATTTGCCACATCAGTTGCCAAACCCTTTTTAAAGACAACACGATTTCCACTAAGGGTAATTTAATGCTAATCTGCCTTTGTTGAATTGGGTGAACTCTTGGTAAACTGTGTCAGGAAAGGTGCAGCTGGGTGGGCTATCTCTCAGGGAGGGTAGGAGGAAGGAAGGATCAACATTCATGTATTACCAAAGTGATGACCTTTGTCTTAGTATTGCAGTACGAGACCACAACCCCCTAACCGAGGGACTTACCATGACTACGATATTCGAAACAATGGTGACATTTGGCAACGTAAGTCTAAATAGGCTCAAAGTTTATCACATCTCTTAAGGTTTAGTCACTCTTCTAAATAAATGAAACAAAGTCTCCCACGTTTCTTAAAAAATTTCTTTGTGTTACAAAAACACTCCTTCATTTAAAGAAGAAGATGATTTGCTATGGGAAAGCCATACGCATTTCTTTTCTTTCTTTTTAATTTTTTTAATTAGTATCGCTGCCATTCTCTTCAAATGACAATATCAGAACAATTAAAGAGGAAATTAAAGCTGATTTCCAAATTTTTATTATAAAAGATTTTCCTTCATTTTTACACATTTTTGTCACTCCATTTCAAATTCAGTGCTTTGCATCCTGTGTAGCTGTATTACAACGTAGGATTTTCGACAATTGGCGTAACGTTCTTGGAAAATTGTCGAGAAATCCTGTTTGGTTTACGTGTTTTCAGATGCTTTTGCGTCAAACGTGACGTATAAGCCAGAGGGCACATGTGCACGAAAGCAGTTCCACGATGTCTATTTAAGCTCCCGACTGCATCTGCATTTCCTAGGGAGTTCAACGAAAAAACGTTAAGGATGCTATTTGTGTGGAAATTTGTTTTAGCCGTACTTCTTTGTACATGCCAAATGGATGAAATTCAAATGACTGTTGATGGCAAGGAATGTAAGTTACAGTTTTTTCAAACTATATATAAAAAATACCGAATTTTCCCAAGTGCATGCTTTTGTGTTTGTATAATATACCTTACTTGCCTATGAAGTTATTCCTACCTTGAATGCAACGGTTGCTAAAGGTAACGTCTCAATTTGAAGAAACGCATTTTTTCTTAACTTAAAAGGATTGGATTTTATGACATCTGCAAAATATTGCAAAAAAAAACAAAAAAAAAAAACACTGATTTTATAAAGTCCATTTGGGAATGATTGAACTGGAATATTCAACATCGGAATTCTTGTTCATTGAACATAGATCGTCCGCCTGATTACATAACAGCTGAAAGAAAAGTGTTTGAACTCTGAAGAGATTCCTTTAGCTTCCAAAATGTGATGCAATCAGGCCCCGAAACGAAAAAAGGAGATGAAAAACTTCCCCAAACACAACAAAAACAAGCAAGGATATATTTTTTATTCACTTGAACAGTAGGTTATGATTTTTGAAAACAAAATTTTTGCAATGTTAATCAATTAAAAATAAACTCCTTGACGTTTCTTCTTGATTCAAATCTGTTGAAGATTATGACATGCATAGAATATATTGAAATCTAGAGAATTTTAAAAGTTTCCATTTTGTGCATTAATACTTTGCATTGTAGTCTTTCTGCTCTCAAAATTACAAAAGTGCATAACACAATTTTGCGCCTTTAAAGTGTATTTTGTAGCTCCATATAGAGTGTTTCCCTCTGTTTTGGTTCACATATTACTTACCAAGATACGTAGGTAGGCAAGAGTCACATTGACTTCGCTTGGCGCATGCGCACAAACAACGTACTTCTGTTTGCCACTTCTGGAGGCCACGGCGCATGCGTAGATGAGCAGATGATTGCATCTGTGTATGCTATCGGTGCCATTTTAAGAAATTTGTTATTTATTTTTTGATTGTCTTTCTGCCCTCAAAATTACAACAGTGCTTCACACAAATTTATGCTTTTTAGTGCATTTTGTAGCTCCATGTAGAGGGCTTCCGACTGTTTAGGTTCACGCATTACTTACCAAGATACGTAGGTAGGCAAGAGCCACATTGACTTCGCTTGGCACATGCGCACAAACCACGTACTTCTGTTTGCCATTTCTGGAGGCCACGGCGCATGCGTAGATGAGCAAATGACTGTATCCGTGTCTGCTATCGCTGCCATTTTAAGAAAGTTATTTATTTTTTGATTGTCTTTCTGCCCTCAAAATTACAACAGTGCTTCACACAAATTTATGCTTTTTAATGCATTTTGTAGAGTGCTTTATGCTTTTAGTACTATGTAGAGTGCTTCCGACTGTTTTGGTTCACGCATTACTTACCAAGGTACGTAGGTAGGCAAGAGCCACATTGACTTCGCTTGGCGCATGCGCACAAACCACGTACTTCTGTTTGCCATTTCTGGAGGCCACGGCGCAAGCGTAGATGAGCAAATGACTGTATCCGTGTCTGCTATCTCTGCCATTTTAAGAAAGTTATTTATTTTTTGATTGTCTTTCTGCTCTCAAAATTACAACAGTGCTTAACACAATTTTGTGCTTTTTAGTGCATTTTGTAGAGTGCTTTATGCTTTTAGTACTATGTAGAGTGCTTCCGACTGTTAGGTTTACGCATTACTTACCAAGATACGTAGGTAGGCAAGAGCCACATTGACTTCGCTTGGCGCATGCGCACAAACCACGTACTTCTGTTTGCCATTTCTGGAGGCGACGGTGCATGCGTAGATGAGCAAATGACTGTATCCGTGTCTGCTATCGCTGCCATTTTAAAAAAGTTATTTATTTTTTGATTGTCATTCTTCTCTCAATATTACAACAGTGCTTAACACAATTTTGTGCTATTTAGTGCATTTTGTAGCTCCATGTAGAGTGCTTCCGACTGTTTAGGTTTACGCATTACTTACCAAGATACGTAGGTAGGCAAGAGCCACATTGACTTCGCTTGGCGCATGCGCACAAACCACGTACTTCTGTTTGCCATTTCTGGAGGCCACGGCGCATGCGTAGGTGAGCAAATGACTGTATCCGTGTCTGCTATCGCTGCCATTTTAAGAAAGTTATTTATTTTTTGATTGCCTTTCTGCTCTCAAAATTACAAGTGCTTAACACAATTTTGTGCTTTTTAGTGCATTTTGTAGCTCCATGTAGAGTGCTTCCGACTGTTTAGGTTCACGCATTACTTACCAAGATACGTAGGTAGGCAAGAGCCACATTGACTTCGCTTGGCGCATGCGCACAAACCCAGTACTTCTGTTTGCCATTTCTGGAGGCCTCGGCGCATGCGTAGACGAGCAATGACTGTATCCGTGTCTGCCATCGCTGCCATTTTAAGAAAGTTATTTATTTTTTTATTGTCTTTCTGCTCTCAAAATTGCAACAGTGCTTCACACAATTTTATGCTTTTTAGTATATTTTGTAGAGTGCTTTATGCTTTTAGTACTATGTAGAGTGCTTCCGACTGTTTTGGTTCACGCATTACTTACCAAGGTACGTAGGTAGGCAAGAACCACATTGACTTCGCTTCGCGCATGCGCACAAACCACGTACTTCTGTTTGCCATTTCTGGAGGCCACGACGCATGCGTAGATGAGCAAATGACTGTATCCGTGTCTGCTATCGCTGCCATTTTAAGAAAGTTATTTATTTTTTGATTGTCTTTCTGCTCTCAAAATTACAAGTGCTTAACACAATTTTGTGCTTTTTAGTGCATTTTGTAGCTCCATGTAGAGGGCTTCCGACTGTTTAGGTTCACGCATTACTTACCAAGATACGTAGGTAGGCAAGAGCCACATTGACTTCGCTTGGCGCATGCGCACAAACCCCGTACTTCTGTTTGCCATTTCTGGAGGCCTCGGCGCATGCGTAGATGAGCAAATGACTGTATCCGTGTCTGCTATCGCTGGCATTTGAAGAAATTTGTTATTTTTTTTTTGATTATCTTTCTGCTCTCAAAATTACAACAGTGCTTAACACAATTTTGTGCTTTTTAGTGCATTTTGTAGAGTGCTTTATGCTTTTAGTACTATGTAGAGTGCTTCCGACTGTTTTGGTTCACGCATTACTTACCAAGGTACGTAGGTAGGCAAGAGCCACATTGACTTCGTTTGGCGCATGCGCACAAACCACGTACTTCTGTTTGCCATTTCTGGAGGCGACGACGCATGCGTAGATGAGCAAATGACTGTATCCGTGTCTGCTATCGCTGCCATTTTAAAAAAGTTATTTATTTTTTGATTGTCATTCTTCTCTCAATATTACAACAGTGCTTAACACAATTTTGTGCTATTTAGTGCATTTTGTAGCTCCATGTAGAGTGCTTCCGACTGTTTAGGTTTACGCATTACTTACCAAGATACGTAGGTAGGCAAGAGCCACATTGACTTCGTTTGGCGCATGCGCACAAACCACGTACTTCTGTTTGCCATTTCTGGAGGCCACGGCGCATGCGTAGATGAGCAAATGACTGTATCCGTGTCTGCTATCGCTGCCATTTTAAGAAAGTTATTTATTTTTTGATTGTCTTTCTGCTCTCAAAATTACAAGTGCTTAACACAATTTTTTTTGTGCTTTTTAGTGCATTTTGTAGCTCCATGTAGAGGGCTTCCGACTGTTTAGGTTCACGCATTACTTACCAAGATACGTAGGTAGGCAAGAGCCACATTGACTTCGCTTGGCGCATGCGCACAAACCCCGTACTTCTGTTTGCCATTTCTGGAGGCCTCGGCGCATGCGTAGATGAGCAAATGACTGTATCCGTGTCTGCTATCGCTGGCATTTGAAGAAATTTGTTATTTTTTTTTTGATTATCTTTCTGCTCTCAAAATTACAACAGTGCTTAACACAATTTTGTGCTTTTTAGTGCATTTTGTAGAGTGCTTTATGCTTTTAGTACTATGTAGAGTGCTTCCGACTGTTTTGGTTCACGCATTACTTACCAAGGTACGTAGGTAGGCAAGAGCCACATTGACTTCGTTTGGCGCATGCGCACAAACCACGTACTTCTGTTTGCCATTTCTGGAGGCCACGGCGCATGCGTAGATGAGCAAATGACTGTATCCGTGTCTGCTATCGCTGCCATTTTAAGAAAGTTATTTATTTTTTGATTGTCTTTCTTCTCTCAATATTACAACAGTGCTTAACACAATTTTGTGCTATTTAGTGCATTTTGTAGCTCCATGTAGAGTGCTTCCGACTGTTTAGGTTTACGCATTACTTACCAAGATACGTAGGTAGGCAAGAGCCACATTGACTTCGCTTGGCGCATGCGCACAAACCACGTACTTCTGTTTGCCATTTCTGGAGGCCACGGCGCATGCGTAGATGAGCAAATGACTGTATCCGTGTCTGCTATCGCTGCCATTTTAAGAAAGTTATATATTTTTTGATTATCTTTCTGCTCTCAAAATTACAACAGTGCTTAACACAATTTTGTGCTTTTTAGTGCCATTTGTAGCTCCATGTAGAGTGCTTCCGACTGTTTAGGTTTACGCATTACTTACCAAGATACGTAGGTAGGCAAGAGCCACATTGACTTCGCTTTGCGCATGCGCCCAAACCCCGTACTTCTGTTTGCCATTTCTGGAGGCCTCGACGCATGCGTAGACGAGCAGATGACTGCATACCGTGTCTGCTATCGCTGCCGTTTTAAGAAAATTATTTTTTTTTTATTAATTTTCCAGGGGGAGTGTAAAAACTTACAAATTATTATTGCATTCAAGAAAGTTATTTGTTGTGCTGGAATCAAAAAGTGTTTTCAGAGTGCGTTTCAATCTTTTGGTTCTGAGTCAATCAAATTCATTTCGATGAGGCTGTTTTGCACTTAGTTGATACGTTTTTAATTACAGCAAACAACAAAAGAAGTGTCTTTCGCTCCGTACCTTTTTCTAATTGACATAATATATGTGAATATTGATTAATGCACCTCGAAAATGTTTCACATTCTGATGTTTTCCCTGGAATTTTTCAAATGTACATCAATTTATTTTAATTTAATTCCCGAATAATAAGATAGTCACTTTTTGTGATCGAATAATTCTTTCTAATCACCATTTCAACCTAAGAGTTTCCACGAACAAACAAATACTGCTTCGGCATAAGAATTTTTCTGAACAAAGAGACGCCGATATTTGAACGAAATTTGAAATGCATACTTAGGGGCATAGACCCTAAGTATGCATTTCAAATAATAAAAAGTCATCTAAATCAAAAACTGGCGTGTTTTGATTTAGATGTCTTCTCAAATTGAGAAGAACCCCTGAAGTTCATGAGATCTTTGCAGATAATCTTAGTAGAAAGGTGCTTGAGAACTTTTTTGAAACACTTAAAAGCTACCGTTAAAAATTCTGTATATTTATTCTTGATATAAATAGTTGAAGATTACAATGAATCATCGACTTATTTTGGTTTAATTCCAGAATAATATGGTAGTCACTTTTTCTTAATCAATAACTTTTGAAATCACCATTTCGGCTTAAGGGTTTCCACGAACAAACAACTACGTGTTGGAAATACATGGAATAATTTATATAGTCATAAATCTACCTGTTCTTTCTAAGTAACATGAAAAGAACAGCTACATGGAATGAACAGCTTGATTTATGGAAAGGAGAGCTTGATTATGTCTATGTTAAATACATACTGTTTCGGTATAAGAATTTCTCTGAACAAAGAGACCTAAATAATTGTAAGAAATTTGAAAATGTATACTTCGGGGCATCATCATCATCATCATTGTCAACCATTATCAATCCACTGCTGGGCGAAGGTCTCCCCAAGTTTCCTCCACAACGGTCTGTCTTGTGCCAGTCTCCTCCATGTCATTCCTGCATACTGTCGAATTTCATTCACCCATCTCCCATGTGGTCTTCTTCAGGGTCTTTTCCTGTTCCTTGGAATCCAATTTAAAATTTCGGCTGTCCATCGATGGTCTGTCCTTCTGGCAGTATATTGCCATTTCAGGGATTTAACTCTGATCATGATGTTTTCCACTCTTGTCATTTTTCGGATCCACGAGTTCCTCTTCTTATCTCTCCTGGTTACACCAAGCATGCACCTCTCCATGATTCTTTGAGTTGTCTGCAGCCTTTGTAGGTCTCTTTTAGTTAAAGTCCACGTCTCTGCACCATATGTAAGCAATGGAAGGATGCATTGATCAGACACTTTTCTTTTAAATTCGGGGCATAGACTACCTTAAATCACTGATAACGTGAAACTGGCGTGTTTTGATTTAGATGTCTTCTCAGATTGAGAAGAACCCCTGAAGTTCATGAGATCTTTGCAGATGATAATCTTGGTAAAAAGGTGCTTGAGAACTTTTTTGAAAGACTTAAAAGCTACCGAAAAAGAAACCCTGTACATTTATTCTTGATATAAATAGTGGAAGATAACGATCAATTGTTTTTACAAAACAGTAATGGACTAAGTATGTAAGCTGGAAAATCCATTAGTGAGGCTTTTATTTTTCAGACATCGATCCATCTGTTTTTTTTTTCGACAGTGGCAGGTGTTATATGATTGGGCAATGTGTGTGCTTAATCATGTAACACCTAGACTCTTGATGTTATACTACAGCTATTATGGAAATTCGAACTGTCTGGGCGCCCGAGGAGCAAAAAGGAGAAATCTACAAATGGTTATTGAATCTGTTACTTTAATGACTTATTCATGAAAGTTCGAGAGCAGAGTGTGTTTAATTTGTTGTGTGCGCAACAGAACCGTAACCAGCCAAGAAGGCCAGAGGGGCTTCTAAACATGCAGGGGAGCTCAAGAAAAAAACAGTCCAATGCGCAGCTCAAGTTCTGACGTTAAGAGCATGTCATTTCCTTTTTCTAAAACAGAGAATAAAATCTTCATCGTGCAATTTAAACAGCAAGCGACCCCTTCCCTCCTCCTCCCTGCGGAACTCATTTTGGTCTCTTGAAGGTTTGCATATCCCACCAGGGGTTGAAGCCCCGTAAGGCACTAGGTCCCCAGTAATATTCCTATCGAGTCGAGTCGAGTAGAAACGATTTTTTTATTTGATTACTTTCCTTTAATTTATTGATGTTAACAAAATTTAATGGTGTTAAAATTTTGAGACTTTAACAAAACTTTTGTGATTTAATAAAACTTTATCAAGCAATTAATTAGTTGTATTTAAAATAGCACATGATTTTTTTTTTGAATTGTTTATTTTCCCTTTTTTTCATTTTTACATGCATTACTTCCAAGGCTACGTAAAACGCGCCAAAAATAATCGCCAAATGTAGATTTTACATCTATCTCTAGAACTATGTGTCGTCGCTCAATGAAATTAGTTTCATTCGATTCAAAATGCAAAATTACATATAAAATTACATATCCTTGGCCATTTCCTTCCAAAACCTTTTTTTGGTGAATTTTCAAAATGTTTGGGGCCCCATTTGGGTGCCTTATTGTAGACGGAGTTTACTGGTTAGCAAAATCCAAGTGTTAACAAGATTGAATTGTTGTACCGAAATTCAACTCAATCGGCACATAATTGTGGACGCTATCGTTTTGGCAGGCTGGTACATATAGGATACATAAACTTTTGAGATATTGTTCAGATTCAGATTCTCCAGCCTCTGAAACGTGTAGAAAACAACATTTGAGTTCAAACTCACGTTGCCAGACTAATTGTAATAGCTTGTCCTATTATTTTTTAATAGAAGGACAAGCTCAGAAATTTAATCATTACACAAAGGTAGTCGAGCTTTAATGATTTTGCTAACGCATTTTATGCAAATTTTAATGTAGAATAATTAAAAGTACAACAAAAGTTTCGATCATGGATATTTTAGTTTTAAAAATTTTACGAATTTTTCATTCAATTTCAAAATAGCATTAAAATTACTAACTAATGCTAATTTTCACATTAGAACAAGCAAGAATCGTGAAGCGCGGAACTTTGTTGAAAATTCATGCATTAGGCAGTGGATTAAGAGATATTTATGCTTGATGAATTTCAGCACAGTTACAAGGTTTAAGCTGAATTAATTTATTTAGCAAAATGCTTCAATAATCTGATTTAGCTGAAATGCACAATTTTTCAGATCACATGTTTAAATATTCTTTTCGATTGCTTAAACCTAGATTATACTAAATATGATATTTGGGCAGATAGAATCAAGATCCATGTATTATTCAGAAAATAAACTTACCCATGTTGTTGGCCACTCTTGCCTTTGTAGCCACGTGGTTGGCTCCTTTTTTGCTCTGATGAAAGGTTTAGGCTATTTTTGCGAATAGAGTGATCATAGTAGTTGCTCTAATACAGTCTAAAATTTGTTTGGCAAAAATATAAAAAAAGAGAAAAGAAACAGAAAGATCATAAAACGACAAGAGTCTTGCCCTTTAAAGAGTTAAAGTAAACATTTATATATTTGGCCTTTTTTTTCATTTTAGAATAGTTGGAATTCCCTGTCAGCCATATCATTGAATTTCTTCAAAAAAGTTGAGGAGTCCAAATTTTTGGTTATGGTTTTTTCAAAACACAATAGCACTAAATCTGCCTGTCTTTGACAAGACATGTTTTGTTTCTGTAGCCTGTCGATATCTGTAAGGTCTGGAACTTTCACAGATTGCAGTGCGGCATGCAAAAACCCTACAAGTTGCCACCAGGTCATACACATTAGAAAAAGCTTTTCGCATTTCATAGAGTTTTTCTATCAAGTCTTCCGTCCTTGTTTCAGATTTAATGTAATTCTTTGCAACTACTATTTCTTCTCTTTGGGGAATATTAATTCTAAGTTCTTTCAGGGCATCATAAATTTATAAATCCTCATTCAGTTCCTCAATAGCAGTTATTGCAGCAATCAATTGGTTGTTACAAAATCTCTTATCAAGTTCTTGTAAAACAGAATCAATAGTCTCATTGTACATGCACTGCAGTCTATTGCGATGACAGACTTCTGAAGGCTCATTTATGTATTCATAAACTATAAAGTTTTCCATCGTTGAATTTTTTTACGAGTTTTATGCTTTTTCATTTCATCCTCCGTATTCTTAAAGAACGAATTACTTTCTTCCAAAAAACCACTGTTTCAAAAATAAAAACCATAGTACAACTGTTTTAAAAAATATAATTTTTTGAAGCAGTGGTTGTAGGAAGGTGGCCGAGGTTTAGATGTTAGTCTCTTAAATTAATTACGATTAGTAACGTTAATTAAATGTCAGTTTGTCAGGCTGGGGAAATAAATATTCCTCAAATAAGCCCTGTAAATTGAGTTTTTTCTCCGTTGATAATAATGTTTTTAGTAATGATAGTTTTAGTAGTAATTGATGTGGACAGTGTAATAGAAATGGAGGGTCGGGTTGAAGAAAATTTATTGAAGAACACAAAGCCATGATAATGAGAATGTTTTCTGTTTTTGATAATGTTTCGGTATTAGGGATGCCGTTGAATTGGTTAGCGCTAGCGCAATTTTTGGTAGTTGTTCCATTAGGGCATTATCAGGTCGAGGGGGGGATTTTCTAGGATTAAGGAGGGCGGTGACTCCAATATTCAAAGATATTTCTTCACCCCATTATTTGGGGCTGGTGATTTTTAGAGTAGGGTTGTTTATTTTTATTGGGGTGAATAATGCTTTGGGGTTGTTTCCTTTTGTATTTACTAGAACTATACACTTGATTGTGACTATGAGATTAGGAGTTGTGGTGTGGCTGATGGGGTTTATTATGGGATGAGTGATGAAATTCAAGGAGAGAAGTGCTCATCTGGTGCCAGAGAGGGGAGGGGGTAGTTTTAGCTCCTTTTATAGTGTTGATTAAAAGAGTGAGTCATTTGATTCGTCCTGTTACGTTGTTGGTTCAGCTGGCTACAAATACGACAGCAGGACGTTTGATTATTGGATTAATTTCTAGAATAAGTTTGGTTTCTTTGGGGGAGGGGTTGCAGTGTCAGTGGTTTTGCAAAGTTTAATATTGGTACTTGAGTGGGCGGTGGCGTTTTTTCAAGCGTTCGTTTTTAGAGTATTGGGGATACTGCATTATTTGGAAAGTTATTAAGTTAATAGTTGTATTTCAGCCTTATCTGACATTTTGTAGATGTGATTTGGTTGTTTTTATTTTCAGTAGTTTATTGGTGAGTGCTGTAAAAGAGCAGCATGTGGTGTGATTGATTTCCAATTAATAAGAGAAAGATTTATTTGATAATAGCTGTATTGGGGATAGTCTTGGTAGTGGCAGCGTACTGTTTAAAAAAATATGATTGTTTTTAAACAGTGCACTGCCACTACAGGCAGTTGTAATGTCACTACAATTGCCTGCAGTCCCCAAGAACTCCTGTGCTCCTCACCCCCACTCTCTTCCAGGAAGGGTGAAGCTTTGCAGTTATTTAAAGTGACCTCTACATATTTCTGCACATTTTTATTGTTTCATGGGTCCAGGGTAGTGAGAAAATTTTCAGTGGGGACGGTTATTCGGACAAAGCATTTTTTCTGCAGTGGTCCTTAAGCAAAGATGGTCGTTAAGAGGTGAAAGACTGTCTTTTAACAGGGGGAAGACGAATTCTCTACAATTTTAGCTATGCGGAAACATTGGTCGTGTGAGAGACACTTTAACTTTAAAATTTATAAAAGTCTGGTATTCACTAGGGGGTTCTGGGAACCGCTGGAGGAGGCTCAGCCCCTCTTGCCCCCCATCCCTCTGGTTACGGGTTTGGTGGGCAATGAACATGAACAAAGTGGATCAGATATCCTCAGTCATGTTGCTTTGACAGCCGTGCACACCAACATGCTTGAGAACGTTGGATACATAAAGAACAGTTTGAGCTTAAATGAAACGAATGAAGTGATGTCATTATCTTAGAAGTGTTAAAATAAAGTAGCGCTGTTTCTGCTGGGGACCAAGAAAAATTAGAAATTCTCTATCGATACCATCACACATCTGCCAACAGTAGTCGAGGATAACAAGATCTAAGAAACTTATAGTTTTAAGGAATCGACAGACTCGAAAGATCAAGTGCAGCTATTTTATAATAAAAGCAAACCTGAACGAATGAAAACGCTTTTTCATTTTCACTGTGAAGCAGTTATTTGAAGTAAAAAATAAAATTATGCATCTTTAATATAACGACATTTTAGCTCAGTTAACAACGCACTTTCAGAGATATTTAATTCAACGCAGTTGATGCAATTTCAGAGACGAACATCTTCATTAGAATTTAAAAGCTGCAAAATTTAGGTTCAAATTTTAGTTTTTATGCAAAATTGTGAATCAGTACAGGTAAGATCGAAACAACCTTACCATTGTAGTAGAAAGCCACTGTAGCTAATTGGGAGAAATAATACATGCACTAACGTCAAAAGCATCGGGAATTCACCATCAATAACTGCACATAATGTGTGTTGCCAAAATGCGAATAAAGTTCACATGTTGGTAAGAGATTGGGTCACATGACACACTTCTAAATTGAAATTCGTGACGTAAGAGTCACCAGTTTCTTCTTCACATACAATTTAAATGCCACTATTTTTAAAGAAAATAAGTTATTAATTTCCATAAATAAAAAGGTACAAATAATTCTGATTCGTATAAAAACCTTAACACCCACGACATTTTCTCTCAGTTTAGAAATGTCTTGTCCAAGAATTCATTTGTGGGGAGCTGAAAGAAATTGAGGAGGGAGTATTGAGTGAAAGCAAGTTTTTCGTATGCTGAAAATATAGTGAAACTTATAAGATTTACACCTAGGATTAAGAACAGGAAAACTACAAAAAAAAAAAAAAAATGGAGAACTGTTGAATTTTTTATAGTTAAGAATGTTCGCAGTTTTAACTGGGAATCTTTTCACCAAAAACTGCACACGGATGTTATTTGTTTTTGTACTGTTTTCATTTTTTATCTCTTATGTTTAAACTAGCTCTAAATCCCGTTGAAATAAGAACACAACGGGTTTTAAAAATCACTTATTTCTATTCAAGCGTTTATTAACGACAGTGGAAAATATCTTTGTTGTACACGATATTTTTTGTAAATATCTTTTCGAAATCTGGAAGTAGTTTTCCTTGTTGCCCATGGACTACTTTAACTGTGACATCAAACCGTCGAACTCTTGACAATGCAACATAAAGTTGTACATGGCTAAACACTGGTTCCGGAAGGTAGATATCTACTTTTTCCAGTGTTTTACCTCGAGATTTATTAATGGTTATAGCAAAGGCTGGTTTTACAGGGAATTGTCGTCGTCTTAATGTGAATAGGAGGTCTATATCAGCAGGTACGAGGTCAATTCGTGGAATAAAAACCGTTTTATCACATGTTGAGCCTGTGAGTACTTCTGCAATGATCAAATAGGGTTTTAGTTCTCTTTAATTCCATTGCATAAACCAATGTCTTGTTCCATTGCATAAACCTCGTTGTGTTTTGAGGTTTCTCAGGAGCATGATAATAGCTTCAATCTTCAACTTGAGCCTGTGAAGTGGTATTCCTAATGGAGTTTGCTCATTTAAAACTCTATAGGATAATACTGCTCAGTATTTTCTTCGCCATCGGCATCAATTGAATCACAGCTTAAGTATGTGCTTGCTGTCCCCTCTCAGAGATCACGAACATTCTCATTTAATTTGTCAACATCAGAGGTTTGGGGACACAGAATGACTTTCTTTGCAAATGTTTTAAAATCAGAAATCTTCAAGTTCTCACCAAATATCTTTTTTGGCTATATCACCATAATATAAAATATGTGTAAGTATCTCTATCATTTCCTCTGGTGAGCCCTCAGCTGTTTCATGGGCACCATCACCAAGTCGTAAAAGCCATTCACTGAATGATGAATTAACAGATCGAACATTACTTTTGAGTCTTAAGATCTCAAACTTCTCCCATAATTGGTTGAATTTAATGCTGGCTTCGAGTATTTTTGTTCTGTCACCATGTTTGACAACGGGGAGAGTTTATCTAAAAGTCTCCTCCAAGTAAAATGACTTTTCCACCAAAAAGTTTCTGATTTCTCATAATATCTTTTACAATTCGGTCAACTACAAGTAAAGCAGTACCGGGGGCCGTTGTAGATTCGTCCCAAATGATGGCTTTCGCAAATCGAATGTTTTAAGCGTCGGTGGAATTGATCTTTATATTCTACGTAGACGTTTCATTTAAAGGTGGCACTAACTTAAACGGGTTAAAGTATGTTTTACCACCTTCTAACAGATTAGCAGCGATTCCTGCGGATGCAACAGGCAAAGCTATGTTTCTTTCTCCACGGATAGTGCTGGGGAGGGTTTTATACAAATAAGTTTTTCTTGCGCCCATCGGGCCATCAAGGAAAGCACATCTATGAGGAAGATCATCATTTAGTGGTTGCTGACATAATGCTGCCATACGCTGCCTTTTGCTCTGCATTTAAATTACTTGCCATTTCTGTACCTTTGTGACGCTCTGCAGCATTGTCGAAATAAACATCCGGATTTTGAGGAATGTTACTTGACGGAATTAGAACATTAAATTTATCGCATGAGCTGTTGTTAGCTTTGAAAGTGTCGTTAATCTCTTGAATGGTCAAATTCAAGCAATGTTCACAATCTTCAGTATGGCCAATGTTATCTCTGTGTGCAAATTCTTCCCAAAGATGGGATTTATATTTTTCAAATTATTCTTGTGCATTGGGTGGTGAAATAAAGATAAGAATGTATGCAAATAAATCTCGTAGTTGTCGAGGCATGCTGCAAACTGATGCTTCATCTAAGGTTTTTGCACATATTTCATCATTCACAATTAAACATTTTTGCAATGCAGCTTCTTGAAAGGTATCATATGGCATTCCGTTGACTGTTCTTAAATCTGTAAAGCTTTTCGCTCCAGACACAAAGTAGCAAATGTCTCAAACAATAACTTTCTGGGCCAGAGCAAAGGTTGACTGAATACACTGAAGAACAATTGAATTAGAGATTACCTGTCTAGTAACGTGTTGCACCATCTTTCGCCCTAATGACGGCGGCGATTCGTCTCAGCATGGACTCCACAAGAAATCAGAAGCGTTAGGAAGCCATACGGATCCACGACCATTGAACAAGCTCCCGCTGTTCACGAAGATTTGATGGAGGGTCAGAACCTTGAACATCTCTCTCGATGGTATCCAAGATGTGCTCGATGGGATTGAGGTCAGGTGACCTAGCTGGCTAAGGAAGCGAGGACACGTCGGTGGAGTGTTCATCCAACCATTCGGATACAATTTCGGGAGTGATGGCACGGTGCATTGTCTTTTTGCAGGATGAGGCGCACAGTGGGATGTTGTAGACGCACAAACGGGAGCAAATGATCGTCCAGGATATCCCGGTAACGTTGACCTGTGAGGGACGATATCAAACTTTCCAGGGGTCCCATTTCAGTCCGCGTAAACAGTCCCCAGACGAGATTGCCACCCCCACCAGCTTGAAGAGTACCCTGCTGGCAAGAAGGATCCATCGCTTCATGTGGTTTGCGCCGTACTCGTATCCTGCCATCCGCATGTGCCAATGTGAATCTCGACTCATTAGTCCAGGCAACATTTTTCCACATGTCTAGGGTCCAGTGGCGGTGTTACTGCACCCATGCTAATCCTTGCAGCCTGTGATGTGCGGTCAGCAGCGGTACCCTCGTAGGACGATGCCTTCTGTATCCTATAGCGAGGGGATGGTTTGGCTGCTTACACGTTTTTGTGCACCAGCGTCAAATTGCCGAGTGATTTCTTGCACTGTGGCCTGTCTATCCAATGTTCTCCAGGGCAGTTGGCCCTTGCAGGGATGGTTTTACCGGATTCGATGTACTCACGGTGCACCAGTGATACAGTGGCTCGTGAAAATCCCTGTGCCTGCACGACTTCCGAGATGGAGTGACTTATTCGTCGGGCCCCGACAATTTTCCCACGATCAAATACGCTTAGATCCTTCGTCTTACCCATACTGAGTTTGACTCTTACTGATTCCCGTCGCATCACTCCTTATATTGTCGGATCGCTGCATGCGTCATGTCGTTTCCGTTTACAGGGACGCCCACAGCGCCACATTTGCATAACGCCAGCTGTCTCTAATTCAACTGCTCTTGAGTGTACATTCTTCCAATCACATTATCTCCATCACGTTTTCTTTGGACCCATCATCTTTTTTTGATTGAACACATAATGTCTGTCGCTATATGAAATGGATCGCGCATCTTTATTGCCCTCATTTCGTTTGAACCATGCTGTCAGCAATGTATCTTATGACGTAGAAGTCTTTTCGTACTTCTACGTTATTTAAAAAAATAACCATACGATGAAATACACTGACGGAAAAAATCCCAACACCACGAAAAAATAGTTGTAGAGGAATGAAATGGCGGCAATACATTTGTATAGGTAACATATTTAATCGATTAAGGATTAAAGATCACAGCTTATTGTAAGCGCGAGAAGAGCCATTTTAAATGTGAAATGCTGGTGCATTCATAACTGGTGTAACAGCCAGAATGTTGAATGCAAGCACGCAAACGTTCATGCATTGTGTCGTACAGGTGCTGGAAGTCAGTTTGTGGGATGGAGTTCCATGCCTGTTGCACTTGGTCGGTCAATACAGGGACGGTTAATGCTGGTTGGGGGTGACGCTGGAGTTCTCGTCCAATGAAGTCCCATACGTGCTCGATTGGTGAAAGATCTGGTGATCTAGCAGGCCACGGCAACAAGTCGACACTCTGTAGAGCATGTTGGGTTACAACAGCGGCATGCGGGCAAGCGTTATCCTGTTGGAAAACACCCCCTAGAATGCTGTTCATGCATGCCAGCACAACAGGTTCAATCACCAGACCGACGTACAACTGTGCCATCAGGGTGCGTTGGATAACCACGAGAGTGCTCCTGCTGTCATAGGAAATCGCTCCTCAGACAATAACTATAGGTGTAGGTCCAGTGTGTCTCGGCCGCAGACAGGTTTTTTGTAGGCGCTCACCTGGCCTCCTTCTAACAAACACACGGCCATCACTGGCACCCAGACAGAACCGGCTTTCATCAGAAAACACAACAGATCTCCACTCCGTCCTCCAATGAGCTCTAGCTTGACACCACTGACGTCGCAAACGGCAGTGGTTTGGAGTAAGTAGAATGCACGCTACAGGGCGTCTGGCTAGGAGCTGTCCTTCAAGTAACCGATTTCTAACAGTTCGTTGTGTCACTGTGGTGGCAACTGCAGCTCGAATTGCTGCCGCAGACGCAGTACGACGCGCCACGGCCATACGCAGTACACGGCGGTCTTACCTTTCAGTAGTGCCACGTGGCTGGCTGGAACCCGGTCTTCTTGAGGCAGTACCTTCCCTTGGCCACCGCTGCCAACAATCATGCAGGTGACTACATTCCTGCCAAGTCGTTCTGCAATATTGTGGAAAGAAGATCCACCTTCTCGTAGCCCTATTACCCGATCGCGTTCAAACTCCGTGAGCTGTTGATAATGGCTTCTTCGTCTTCTTAAAGGCATTCTTGACTAACATCAACACACTACGTCGAATCTCAACGATAACTAACGCTCACGAACGTTACAGCGCGTATTTACAGCAAACCTGCTTTGCATGTTCTTAGGGGCGCTACTGCGCCACACGTATGCGCCGAGCGGGAACTTTGCATAGACGTCATCTTACAGATGTACTCTCACCGCCTACCAACTGTCGTTTATCTAACACAACTCCTTCTTGGTGTTGGGATTTTTTCCGTCAGTGTAGTTCCTAAATTAAACTTTAACGGCCAGACGAAACATGTGAACAACAGAAGTCAAACTTACGGAAAAGATGCTTTATTCTGGATGTAGCACTTCCATAACAAATCGGTATCAACATTAAACGCACCGCACACCAACAACGCTGCGTTCCACATTAATCGCTCTCCAACACAACGCTCTTTTCACAACGCTCTCCAAGCAACGCTCGCCAAGTAATGCTCTTAAGTAACAGTTTACTCTTAGTTTATATCTTTTGTTCTTATCAAAACAGGCATACGTCACGTTCATTCAACCTCAATTATGTTGCCAACAGTATTCGTTTGAGAGAAAAGATATCACGTTAAGAGTGAAGTATAACTGAGAATAAACTCAAGATTTACATAGGGAGGAAACTAAAAAGGAAAGTTAATTTAGAATATACGTCACAATCTCTTTGAGCGTTATGGACATTTAAATCACTGCTTAAACGCTCCGGATTAAAGGCAATGTTCTGTTCTTCAGGAAGGTGAAGAGGTATTATAATTATTATATAAGATTGCTGATGCATATCATAACCAAGTATTCGCCACATTGCCTCAGGTGCGCTAACGTATCGGGAATCAACATGAAGTTTTACTTCGTCGTATTTGGTGTTGTGTTCTGTTATATGCACATTTGCACAGTCATGGCCTTTGTATACGTACTTGAAAAGGTATTTCACGCTTTTCACATTAACGCGCACCTCGACATTAAAGTGGCAATTGTACTTTATCAAAAGATACGGATTATAAGGGACAATGCAGCTGTTATCAATAATTTTACCACGTACAGTTGTGGTTGCACCATTCTTTCTTCAGCGATATAAAGGATACCCGCCTTTGTTAGCCACTGTTTCATTTTGGAAAGACTTCGGAAATTGCTTGGTACATTTGCCATTTTCTATACAGGGTGAATTGTCATAATTTCACCACACGGGCCAAGAACCATGTGCTTCGCAACAGTTGCATGTAAAACTGGTAAATGCTCTTTATCTGGTAGTCTTGCCGATATAATTTCGTCAGTTTTCTCAGGCAATGTTGGTTTGTCATCTTCTTTCAAAATCAAAAGCATGTGAGCATGGGGAAGCCCTCTTTTTTGAAATTCGACTACATGAACTTTGGCCACCGGAAATATGCCTTTATAAAAAAATAAATATGCCTTTCGGTTATATCATCCATTAATTCTTTCAACTTTAATTGGAGACTCTTGCAACTAAATCTGGGCGGTTTTCGACAGATTGACCGTTCAAGTTTTCAGTAATTTCTTCCCATTTCGGGTTGCATGTCATAGTAAGGAAAAGATCAAGCTTGACATACTTTCTGACTATCGCCATTGCATCATGATAATTTCGCACTATATTTCTTCGGCTACCTTGAAATAAAGATGGCAAAATAAGAGCTTTTCCAGGAAGAAACTCATCATCTCCAGCATTCTGAATTTGGTCCATCAGACCTGGATCAGATGACGCCACACCAGCAGATGTATTCTTTGTTGTATGTGCGCGTGTAGGTGATGACGTCACCTGCACGAAAACACGAAAAGCTAATCGTGGCGTCACAAACATTTGTTTATCGGTTGTTGCTATGATGACTTAAAAAGTGACCTACGTCCTGGGCAACTTAGCCTTTTATATATTAGGATGCTTCCCTGTATAAAGTAAAAGCAGTTAAGTATTGACATGGCTACTAAAACAGAAGGTTTTGATATTATTACAATTTTTGTGGATGGTGAAACGATTCAGAAGTTATCTGCAAAGTCTGTAACGGAGTAAAATTAAGAGATTCGTGCATACGTTTCGTGGTTGCAAGACTAACTTTAAACATATGCTTTAAACAAGAAAAACTAAAAACAGGAACATTAGACTGTTACATGCATAGAGTTCAGATGAAAAGCAGAAAAATTATTGTATTATGATAGAAAATACTTTACGGTTCAGCTGAGAAATTTGTATGTAGATATATGCGAGTATGTCTTTCGGTGTTACGAACCTTCAAGTGAAAAGATGCTGATATATTTCTTTTGGAGGTGGCTGAGGAAATTTGGGGTGTGTGTGTGTAGGAGGGGTGTGTATAAATGCTTAAGTTCAGATACTGATAACATTTATCAAACAAAAACATACAAATAAATAGGGTTAGATTTCTGCAGAGAAAATTTTGTTTAGGTGCATAGAATTTTGCAAGTACTAAAATTGTATTTTCCAAAGCAGATATTTTATACTTGTAAGCGGAGAAAATCAGCAAAAAGAAAAAAAAATGCGTTATGCCCCTAGAGTAAAAACTGCGAATTATTTGAAATCCACGATGTGTGAATTGTTCAGCATTTTGAACCGGCCCAGTTGAAAAGAAATTGAACCACGTACATATAATTGGAAACATTTGCAAGTACAAACTTTTACTTAAGCGCAATTTGGAAGAAATATGCCTTACGAAAATATAAGTTCATATGTGCTTCTCCGTCGAAAGAAGATAAGTGGGCGGTAGCATTGGCCTTCTTACGCACAAAAATTTACTCTGGAAGACATTATCCACTTTAAATAATGCACACAAACTGTACCCTGTTTTCACTTACTGCACGAAATAATATTCCAAAAAACGGCAGGCATCCGACGCTAAAGGAATTTTTAAGTCACATGATTAGAAGCAGAGGAGTGGTGGAAAACGTAATATAACTATAGATCAGGCTGAGATGCGTTCCAAACAGAAATATGCGATTACTCCCCCATTGGCAAAATTGTGCTTTTCGAAAAATTCGAAATGATATGAAAAACATTCATCATGAACGCTAACCGACGCAAATAGAATTTTTTCGTATCTGACATTTAGAACAGAAATATCGCGAAAAATACAATATGCATTCGTGACCTCTAGTGAGAAAGCTGTGCAATATTTGAAGAAGATTCATGCAAAATGGTCTTTGTTATAAAAGCTACTGGAGTAAAAAATTGTTCCAACCAGATTTCAGAAAGCAATGGTTGGGAGTGAATTACTTTTTGAATCCAATAATGTCTGCATTTACGCCTCCTACAGGCGAAATTGTGCATCGAAAACACCCAAAGGCATGGATCATCGTTATCGTAGACGGCTTCTAATTCAGGAAGGGTTTTCCAGATCGGACTGATAGGTGCAGAGATATGTCGTCCACAGGCAGTTGGGAGGACACAATCATACTATTAGTAATTAGGCTATTTTTCAAAGGACGTGCTAGCAAATGGATGATCTTAAATCAGTGTCCTCACTACAAGCTAAGCATATTTTCCTTTAATAGTCTCTTTTTTTAACTTTCCCGATAGAGCATCGACATTTCGCGTTTTTTGGTTTTTTGGACTATTTGAAGATTGTACTAGTTTCGTGCCTATAAATGGAAATAAATTTGTGTTTAGTCAAGTATAAAGTTTTTAGCGAAAAGCTGTAATTACCTCTTGATATGACAACAGCTATTTGCTTGAAAAATAAATTAAGACTGCCTGCAATTTTTAACTTCAACAATATATACATTTGTATTTGGCATCTTCTTATTAATTTGGGTTATATTAAGGTTATCTAAGCAGAATCGTTCTGCCCAAAAACATTTTGACCACTTTTACATTAGGAAACTTCCAAAGTTGTGACCTTAGTGAACACGTAACAGATGCTGGGAAGAAATCAAACCAAGACCTGTTTGACTATCTTTCCCAACACGTTCCCTTTTTTATCAAAAAAATTAGCTTTTGCCCTCGGCTTTGTCGGCGTGGAACACGGAACATATTATCTATTATACAGGGTGATTCGAAAGTCCCCGAACTCTGAATTCAAATATTTCTACCACGAATATGGTGATGTATAACTATTTTTACATACTGTTATATTGAGATTCATACTTACAGGTAATAAAAGCCCCTTTACAATAGATGCTGGAATTGCCCACCATTCTGTTGAAGACACAAATTCACCCGACGACACATGTTGGCGAACACTTTTTCAGCGTGTGGGCTGGTATGCCCCTCACGGTTGTAATGATGTTGTTCCGCAGGTCCTGTACCGTCTAAGGATTGTTGTGGTAAACTGTGTCTTTCAGATAGCCCCACAAATAAAGGTCTGGAGGACTCAAGTCTGGTGAGCGAGAAGGCCAAAGTTTTTTCGAGATTAATCGATCGTGGAAGAACTCACGGGCATCTCCATTGCGTCGTTTGATGTGTGGCATGTGGTTCCATCTTGTTGAAACCAACAGTAACGTTCGTGTTCTTCCAGCACCGCTACAAATTGATGGATGATGTCTGCATACACAGCGGAATTTATAGTTTTGTCGAAAAAAATGGAAATGGCCCTACAATTCGCCGTCGAGACATGGCGCACCACAATCCAACTTTCTGACAGTGAAGTCCAACCTCATGCAATGCTTGTGGATTCTCCTCAGCCCATGTGCCAGTGTTTTGGCTACTGACATATCCATTCAAATTAAACCATACCTCGTCACTGAAAAAAGTGTTGTTAAGCTGCTTAGTCACATTGTTGCGCGTGAAAATCTTAAACCATTAGCAGCAGGCAATGCGCTTTTCTGAGTCCAAAGGACGTAGCTCTTGCACACCTCGAATTCTGTACGGCCGTAGCTTTAGACGTTTATTAGTCCTCTGGCAGGCTGAATACGATGCCTCTAACTCTTGAGACAGCCGCCGAAGTGACTTCCGGGGAGAACGCTGCACCGAAACGTGAATTTTGTCCAGAAACGTGGTCGTCACCACGGACGGCCGACCACTTTTTGGCTTATCCTAAACACCGCCTGTCTCGCGAAACCGGTTTCGCGAGACAGGCATGATTCTCCTATACCAGGGGTTTCTCCTGGTATAGGAGAATCAGGAAACTTCCTTTGAAAGTTGGTAAGATGTTTCCGCAAAATAATCTTCGAACAAAGCGACTCTCTGCTTTTGCGCGAGACTCATGGCTGACTGAATGTTGCTGCTTGCCAGCGCCCGCGTAAGCGTAGTGTCATGTGGGGCTATCACGTGGAGCAGCTCGTTCCCCAAGGTCACACACAATTGCAACAAGCAGCGATACTCGGATATCTCTTATGGTTTTACAGCAAATACCTTTTTAAAATATAGAATTCGGAGACTTTTGAATCACCCTGTAGTTAACCTATACTACTAAGTATACGAACAACTAAGTCATTGTAAAATTCGGGGTATGAGGTACTCTGCAGTTCTAAGTACCACTAATCACCTTAGTTCACTTACATAGTAATGAAATATTGAAATTAAATTACATAATGAAAACTTGAACAATTAAGATTATAATCGAACCTATGATTTTCTATTAAATAAACAGATTAAATCAGTATCAACTTTCGCCTAGTTATAATTTATTACTTAAGCATACGACGCTCAAATAATAACATGGGTGCCAAACATTCACTTAAAATTGAGACAAAAGCAGTGCGTTCGTCTGTACTACGTGCCAGTTTTCTTGGCTTTGCCGAAACGACATGGTATTCTACTAATATCGAAGTGGGCGTATCTTCCCGCATCTCTTACCTCGCATGGCGCCGGTGCGAGACGCGGCGGTGTTTTACATAAACGTTTGCTGTTCATCCACAATTTTTTTTTTTTTGATTGGAGGTTTAACGACCACCGTGTGCAACTCAATGGGCTATAAGCAGTCGCCCGTCCCTAATTTAGGGTCACTGGTTCCAGGGAAGGGAGAGAGCCAGTACCGTAAGACAAACACAACATCCATGCCTCACCGGGATTCGAACCCGGACCCCATACGGACGAATGATCAGAGGTCATCGCTTAGACCACTGCGCCACCGGGGCGGCCCCAATTTTTCATACCGTAATAATATAAAGACTATGTCCATCTGGAAGAAATAAGCTTTTGAATGGCGAAATAATTTTCTAAAACGGTTTAGTGTTCTCCGAGATTACCTCTTATAAACATACAAACTCACAAACTTTCTGTCTTTATAATATTAGTGTTGATTATTAACAGTTTTCTCCATAGTCTTTTATTTTAATATAAAGAAACATTGTTTCTTTATATTAAAATAAAAAGTAACAAGATATATTCCCTTTGTGCTTTGAGCATAATATAAGTTGTGTGTGAGTGCCCTTACTACATACTGTGCATGCTCGCAATCTCTTTCCAGGTGATTGCCGCCTAGTCAATTTTGAAAATCCAAGGAGCAGGGCTCTTCTCCTGGGCTTTGCTGTCTGCATAATTCTGACGTCAACATTCTATTTTTTCTACCAGTTGCTGAAGCCTAAGTGTTGCAGAAAGAAACAGATTCTTTACAAGGCCGTTGACCCGCTGTATGACATCCGTAAATTTCCTGTTGTCTTTTCTCCTGGGTTTGGCACAACATCGAAAGACTATGGAGAAAACTATGGCAAGTACGACGAAACCCCAGAAGATGTCTCCCTGAAGGACAAGAAGAAACATCACGAGCCTACCATTAGCGAGAAAATGTAACTGTTGTCTGATATACCGAACAACATAGAAGAGAAGCTTCTCTTCCATGTATGTTGTACTCATTTATTTACTTAGAGCATTCAATAAACGTAGTCTAGAAATCGATGTTGTTTTAATTAATTTACAAAAATATTTCGTTTAAAATAAAGCAGGCAGAAAGAAGTACAGTAGCAGTTCGGTCAGTTTCAGCCTAGGGAGACTAATACCTCAGAAGAAAGAAACCGATTTTGAAAAGCATCAGAAGCTGTCTTTTCTGTTAAAAACATTTAGAACGATATTCGTTAATGCTTGAATGCTGTACCCAGCAAAAACAGTCTCGCTGGCCCAGCACTATGTTGCCACCGCTCAACCGTCAATAAAATGTCCCGACGGCCACCACATGGGCCAGCAGCGGGCCAACAGTGGCACCCCCATCAGTTGTCATATGCCAGAACAGGGCCATTAGTTATCCATCACAGGCAGTAGCTGCCACAAGTGGACCTTCAGCGGCCCTGCAAGCACGTGCCAGAAATGATGGCTAGCCTAATATGGTACGCTAGTTTCCCGGCAGTGGCAGCCGGCAATCACGTGACGTAACCGATGGCCTGCCGAATCTTGTGCGCGAATTTCCCAGTAGTAGCCATTAAAAAATAAAAATAAAGGATAACCGCAGTTCCCCAAAGCCACAACTTTTTTTTCCTTACGAAACTTCTACATTACAGCACTTCGCTGGGGAAATTTGCTCAACAGGTCCTGAGAAATGCCCGTTTAGATTTGGGTGGAAACGAATGAAGGACTGTCTGCGTGGGAAGCGGGTGTTCTACCAACGGGACTGATTTGCCACGCACGAGCGTTTGCTTGAAGCTGACCCTGTTTCCTGCAGAATGTGTAACGAATGGTTCTCTTTCTAATTTTACAATATTGCGAGGTGTTTTTCTTAAATATCAGTTTCACATAATTCATAAATTTATTTTTTCATCGTAACGATTGTTTGTTTTTTTCCCTTAAGGGAACGTCACTCATTTTCAAAAAGTGTACCAACTTAAAGGCTTTTTCCAAATTTCGTGCTGCCCTTGTCGTCTTCAAGGGGAATGTTGAATTAGTGTATTTACCCGTTCGCATCACATTCTACTACATTTTTAACGTTGTATCTTTCCTTTCCGTTGTTCGAAGCTGCATTTGTTTTAAAGATGAAAGATATTTTATTTTACATCTCGTTATTTTTAGAAGTGAATTCCTGCAGTCTTGTGCATTTAACCCATGAGGTGACGTTAAAAAAAAAAACAACGTTACAAATATCCCCATAGCGTTGCTTCTTTTCTTTTTCTTTTTTTTTTTTTTTTTTGTTAAAAAAAACAATTTGTAGGGGTATAATTCTTTTTTTTTTCCAACATAACGTTTTTTTTTAAATATTTTTCCACGACTTTCGTTTCAAGCGGTTTAGTGTATGTTAAAACGAAATATTACACAGAAATTATTTCTTGTGATTCATGGGAATGGAGTGTGTGTATTTCTTGGCTGTAATCTAGTATTTCATGGCTTAATCTGATATCTACGTCGACGTGGCATTTCATTACAGGAAATCAATTCGCCTCTCTACATATGTTGTTTTTCTTCTTCTCAACATCCACTTAAACAACACAATGGCGATAGCGTGGTCTTCAATTAACTGGTATACAGTGACACAGTACGTGTTGCTTCTGCGCATGTGTAATCCCGTTGCTTCCACCTGGTGTTGAGGTTGCATCAGTTATCAGCTACGGGCTACTAATGGCACTTACTTGGAGGCCCGCAATTCACTGCAATGCTACAGGGCCATCAATCGCTACCAACTGATGGCGTTGCCACCAACGGACCGCTACCGGGCCGTGAGCGGCAGATTTCAGCCAGCAGTGACCCATCACTGCCAGCTGGTGCCCAGAAGTTTCCCAACCCTTGTGTTTTTGCTGGTGTATTTTGCAGATTGTACTATAGGTATTATATGTTGAAACAATACAGTCACTTTAACATGTAAAGTACAACCAGAGTTCATATGAATGAGAGACTTTCGTAACAATTCAAGTAATTTTATTCATTCCCACTTGTCGAAGTAACACGAATGTAGAAGCTTTACGAAATTATCAAGATGCTAACACCACTTGCAGATAATCTTTGAACTCTCGAAACATCAAGCTAACGCGCGATCCTATTTGAAGCAGCAAATGGGCTTATAATCATATCACCACACACACACGCACACACACACACACATTCTTTACATTGGTCGTGACTTTTTTATTGTTAGTCGTTGCCAAAAAGTATAAGGGCCTTCGGAGAAATTGTCGCCCATTCAGAAAGAAACGTAATGGACAAGTAACATAATTTACGTTAGCACAGAAACTCAAAAAGGAAGGTAGAATTAGAGATGCAGGGTGCAACTTTAGCGAATTATGGCCACCGCTATGAAAAGTGTATGCAGCCCGTCGACCACGCGATTTCCGAAAGGGCGCGATTAGTCGACCAACGCAGCATACGAAAGATGCGAGTGGAACAGTAGGTGGTAATATTCGGTGCGTGATGAGTAAACGGAAGAATTTATCGGATTTTAAGAAAGATACGAGTGGAACAGTAGGTGTAAAATTCGGAAGGATTTATCGGATTTTAAGAAAGGACAGATGGTGGGAGCTCGGTGATCGGGTTCATCGATTTCCCAAACGGATGAACCGGTGGGTTGTTCAGTAGCCGCCATAGTTAAAAGTGTATCAGGACGGCCGTGTAGATGGTCAAACAACGATTCGGAAGCAAAACTGCGCAGGACAGCGAAAGGTTTCTGTGAGTGATGAAGACCCGGCCCGACAACTCACACAGGCCAACAGACGCACGCAATTCAACATTTGACTACCCAATACAACCCCGAACAGTATCTGTCATGACCATGCTTCGAAAGCTCGTACGTATGGGCCATAAAAATAGACGACCCGGACGACATCCTTTTCTAACCACGGCTCATCGGCGCAAAATACACGCCTGGTCAAAGATCGTGCAAGTTGGATGTAGGATGAATGAAAAAAAAAATCCCGTTTTTACTTCTCTTCGTGGATGGTCGTGCACGTATTTGGCGCAAACAATATGAGGCACTCCATCCATCCTGCATGATCTCCACAATGCAAGCTGGTGAAGGCGGTTGTATGATGTGGGGAATGTTTACCTTGCAGGAACGTGGACCCCTGGTGCCGTTGGAACAAAGCATGACTGGTGTCCATAATCGTAAATTGCTTGCTGATTCTGAACACCCAGCAATGTTGTACTTTTCCACGAATGGCGACGGTGTTTTCCAAGATGACAAGGCGCAGGCAGAGCCACTGGCCCAATGTTGTGCAGGAATGGTTTGAGAAACACAGTTCAGACTCCTAGCATATGGGTTATCCTCCGAAATCTTCCGATATCAATCCCATAGAGCACTTGTGGGACACTATGGAACGGCATATAAGTCATCTGGATACGTCAATCACCTCCGTAATAGCATTGAAGGCCGCATTACACACAGGTTTGCTGGCCATACCTACCAACTGCTTCCGGGATCTTATTGAATCGATGCCACGTCGTATAACTGCTGTACTGAGGGCGAAAGGAGGACTTACGAAATAATAAGTAGGTGGTCATAATTCAATGATTACTCCGTGCATATAAGGTCCCAGGGTTCAAACAAAGAAAGATAAAGGTAACGATAATAAACAAAGACATAGCTATTTCCACGTTTAGCAACGCACAGCAACTGAAAAATTGTTATTCGGCTGCCTCCGGGGAATTGAATCCCGGATCTCTCGATATCTAGCAGAGCGCGTTAGCCTTACACCACGGTGGCCAACAATCCACGGCGCCGTGACATCGACCGAATAACAATTTTTCAGTTGCTGTGCGTTGCTAAACGTGGAAAGAGCGATGTCTTTGTTTATTCACTGACGTATCGGGGGGATTTTCATTTAAGGTAACGAGAGGATGACTTACACGAAAAGTCCTAACGGAAGTCTTTTATTCCAAATATTCAATAAGGTACATCGTCGTAAAATAACTCAAGATACTTTGTAGATCACAAGTGAAGATAATTCCTCAGTAACACCTCCAATAACGGTGCTAACAAACAATCAGTAAGGATGTTAACTGCAGAATTAGCAGCAACTAATAACTTCTTAACAGCGTCGTTAGAAATCAGCATATCTCGTTGAACTCAGGAAGCTAGCTGATAGCTGATATCTAACTAAACAAACATACTCTTTCAGATAAACGGTCTGGTTTGTATCTAAGCCAGAAAACTTGACTGATAACCAGTGTGACTAAAAGAATTAAACTCTTGGGAGTTCCGACGTGACGTTCAGTGCAGAAAACTTGACGAGGGACAACGTAAATTTACAGAAGAAAAAGTAAAAAAAAAAAAAAAAGAAGTTCAATAGGTAGAATACGTAAATATATTTTTTACCTATCAAAATTTTGAATTGGGAGATAGTCTGACCAATCAAAATTTAAAAAACTCGACTATCTTTTGAAATGATGTGTCCTTAATATTATTTGAGAAGCTTTTCTCGTCCTCTCAAAACCATCACTAACAAATTTTCCTCCGTTATCTAAGATTAAGTTAGCATAGATCCCATACTTACTAAATACTATATTATCCAACTTAAGAGGTAAGCATTCTACCCACTTAGAGTAGGTATCTGTAACAACAAGAAAGTAAGGACTTGTCTTAAATGTTAGCGGATAAAGTCCAAGTAAATGTATGCGGATAATGCTTCGAAAGCATAATTATTAGAACTAGACATAAGGTGACCGGCAACTCTCTTATAATTGCATCTTTGACAGACACCGCGTGAGTGGTCGTACTCGAGAACGCTATTATTCACAGTTGTATCAGAATAATATGACCACCACCGAAGTCACAGTGTACCCACCCGGGCATGTCACAGAGTGCACGTGACAAAGTCGACCATATGGAGATATAAGCGGCCGTCCAGGACAGATGAGTAATAGTGCGTTACGTGAGCACAATAGGCAAATATAGGGATTTGATGGACGTTCAAAAAGGAATGTTCATCGGCTACCGCGCCAAAGGTGGAAGCATCTCAGAAACAGAAGACTTCGTAGGCTGTTCGCGAGGTGCTGTAATAGGGGTGTACCAAGAATAGACCTCTGGCACAACGCGTACCTCCCGACGTCATAACTGTGGAGACCCAAAGGCCATCGACCCCAGAAGAGAACGCCGCCTCCGTCGACAACGAATGGCAATCGACGCGCAACAGTGCAGCAATTGACAACACAAATGTACGCAACCAGGTACGTGTCACCAATAACAGTAGAGCGAACCCTGTTAAGAATGGGTCTCCGGAGTCGACGCTACGTCAAGGCGTCCATGTTAACACAAGTCCATCGGCAACGACTCCTGCAGTTCGGATGGGACTACCGTCATTGAACAGTAGAAATGTGGGAAAAAGTTGCCTTTTCCGACGAATCGAGGTTTCTATTCCACAGAAGTGACGGCCGATGGCGGATACGGCGTCAGACACACGAGAACCAACACCCAGACACGCTTGTGGGTCAAGCGCAAGCCGGTGATGGTAGTGTGCATGTCTGCGGGATGCTTTTCTGGAATTTCCTGGGACCGCTGGTACCACTGCGTGGGTCCCTGAACGTCAATGCTACCTGTCCATCCCCGCTGACCACATGCATCCCTTCACGTTGGACGCTTACTGGGGTGGTGATGGTGTCTACCAAGAGGACAATGCGCCCTGCCGTGTCGCTAAGGAGGTGCGTTACTGGTTCCGGGAACACGACAGCGATGTCTCCGTTATCCATTGACCGGCAAAATCACCGGCCTACAGAGCACTGGTGGGGCTATTTGTATCGACAGGTTCGACGTGCCGACCCATAACCACGTCATCTCCGGGACCTTCGGGCTGTGCTGCTGTCCGAATGGCCACGTGTGCCTCAGGCGACCTTCCAGGGCCTCATTGCGTCCATGCCACTCCGTCTCGCAGCTGTCATCCGAGCCAAGGGTGGTTATTCCTATTATTAGGTAGGTGGTCATATGATTATGATACGACCGTGTATAAATCAGGTCAAATGTATATCACCCAACTTTGTTCTAGCTTTACGTATGCCTAAGTGATCTAAAATAGGTTTATCACGAAATTCGATTATCAAAGTAAGTCTTAATGACGTGAGATGACAGGTCTGTATTTTCATCAATTGTTACAACCCTTATTGTAAAGAAGGAGCCTATCAGTTATCTCAAAATTGGAAGATTGACATACTAATAAGGCGTCTATATCTTGATCGTTATCAGTTCTGTATAACATGTACTCCTAAATATCTGCGAAATCTGGGTCTGCCGACAAAATTTCAATCATTTGTTTTCTTGAAGCGATTTTCGTTTTGAACAATAACGATTGTGGTTCATCATCCACATTTTTAATGTCCTTTTCCGTTTTGCATAGGTGCCTAGAAATTGTGCTGGGGAGTTGATTTAACTTCCCACTTGGCGAAAAGATTGAAATATTATACTTTTGTAATTTCATGACCCACTTTAAAAGACGAATAGACAAATATTTAGCTGCTTAAAGTTGTAGGGATGTTTGTTCCGTTATAAAGTCTACTTGCAAATTGGTTAAAAAGAAACAGAACTTGTGTGAGGTAAAACTAATAAGTAGGCCCTCACATTCCGCGGGCGAGTAATTACTCTCAAAAGCGTATGCAATGACATGATTAATTTTGTGCTAAGACAGCACCAAGACCAACACCAGAAGCATCTACTATATATACATGTAAAATTGAAATGGCTTAGAATAGTCAGGAAATGTTGGTACAAAAGATTAAATTATTAATAGAAACTACTTTGGCTCGACATGCGTCGTCCGTTGTTACATACCAAACAAATATTTTATATTTTCGCTTAAAGGGACATAAGGTCTCTCACTAGGTTGCATCATTAAAAACGAGTTTTTGATACCAGCCTGTCATTCTAAGAAAACGATAAAATTCTTTGATACTCATTGAAAGGTAAAACTCTGATGTTGCCTGCACTTTACCATCGTCAGTGATTAACCCTTGCGAGATAATCTCTCCCCATGATAAGCCCAAAAATGCCTTTACTCCGTTTTAAAGTAAGACTAGCACTAAGAAATAACTCGAACACTTGGTCGTGTTTCACAAGATGTTCTTCCAATGCCTCCATAGTAACAATAATGTTAGCCTTGTACAAATGAATATTGGGAACTTACTGAACATAAAATAATGTTCATCAAGCTTTTGAATGTAGCTGGCGCAGTAGCCAGACTGAATGGCATTTTTAAAAAGGAGTATCGCACTGAAAGGTGTAACGAATCCCGTTTTCCCCACAAAATAAGGATGGCTACCAATCGCCAGTATCTTGAAGCCAAATCTATGCTGGTCAGGCATTTGGTGGATGACAAATATTGTTAGCTCTAATTCATTACAGGTAAAAGATAATTAACAGGCTTAATTGCAGTGTAAAAAAAATTATGAAGTTCACGAGCCACTTTCCGTGATTTATTTCGGAAATTAATGAAGCATGTGTCTGATGCAACTTTTTCCGTAAAATGACGTGAAAATACTCTGAATTTCACGGAATTTTCGTACGCCAGAAAAATTCTGAAATTTTAGAAATTTTTCCGCAATTTCTTTCTTATATTGACGGTAAACTATTGTTTCAAGAGGTGTTAACGGGAAATTCTGAATTTTCAGAAACCTTTCTGAAATGACTTTCCTATATTAACGGAAAAAACTACGTTCTCACTTTTTCCGCATCCATATGATGAAAAATTTCCGGTAACAGGAGAAATTCACGGGAATATTTGGGGGTTTGATTAACTGTTAGATTTTAATAGCGAGATCGGATATTGTGGATAGAATATCGCATCAATTTTAGTTACTGTAATCCAGGATATTTCTTCTTTTCTTCCCCATTTTGTGCACCAGCTATTATATATTGTGTTACCGTTAGAAACCGGGTACTTAATTTATTGTGCAGGTTATTGTACGATGTCTGTGTATCAGTATGTAGATACCTTAAGAAAAAAGCTGTATAGCTATCTAGAGTAAATTTTATATTTAGAAATTTTGTGAAATAATGTTATAAAACAGTACATTGCACTTTCCTTTAAACATAATTGGAAGTTATTATCAGTTGAAAAAAAACCATCTCAAACTCCAAATCATTCTGTTGCTTCGAAAAATCACAATGAAAAAAATAAGGTAATTTGTAATAAGACTTTCTATAGAAAAAAATTAAATTATTACGAATGCATTCAAGAATTAATAAGCTCTAATAGAAAAACAAATGACTAAATTACTGGCATTAATGAAAAAAAAAAAATTCATCATCGCCCAATTAGTTTTACCTTGAACGAGAGCCTTATTCCTGTGACTCTCTAGATCAGTGGTTAAAACGCTCGGCTTCAACCCAAACGGCCTGGGCTCTATCGTCATCACCGGCTCCAAAGGATTCTTTTGCTTAAGAGCTGAGATTTAGGGATGCTGGATTTTTCAAAATTCCTGTTTAAGTACGGAAAAGCTTGAAACAGACTTTTCTGAAATAAACGGAATTACTCACCACGGAAAATCTGTGAAAATACAGGAGTTAAAAGAAAGGAAACTTTTAAAAACGGAATTTCGGTTAAAAGACGTTCCACTTACCGGCAACTTTGCTGCACGTTATTTTCAGAAATTTTGCGTAAATTCGCACCACTTTTTTTGACAGTGTACGTACTTGATTGAGTTTTCTATAATCTACTGTATTACAAATCTCCCCCACCCCTCCCCTCCAACCCGACTTGGTGACAAGGAATGCCGGAATTGCCCGTACGCTGGTATATTGTCAAAAACAAGTTTTGTGAATTCACACATTTTTTTTTTTTAAATAACGTGCAGCAAATTTGACGGTAAGTGTCCGTCTTTCAACGGAATTTCCGTTTTTAAAAGTGCTCGTTTTTTTTTAACCTCCGTATTTTCACAGATACTACGTAGTCAGCAATTTCGTTTATTTCAGAAATGTTTGCTTCAAGTGTTTCCGTATCGTGCAAAACCGAAAACACCGACTTTTCAGCCATTATGCCAAATAATCCTTTCCGCCGGTAGCGAGGATAGAACCAAGGCCGATTGGGTTGGGTCTACACAATCTGAGCGTCTTAAACGACGGGGCCAGAAAGCCTAAACAGTTATTTGCCATAAGAGTCGCACACACGTTCAAGGTAAAACTAGATCAACTTTTTTTTTTTTTTTTAATTTTCTTCATTAATGCGAGTGATTTTAACCTTTTTATTTACTGTCGGAGCTTTTTTTTTTTTTTTTTTTTTGAACACGTTGTAATAATTAATTTTTTTTCTGTAGCAGAGCTTAACACAAATTAGGTATTTGTTTCAGTGATATTTCGACGCACCATAATGCTTTGGAACTTGGGAGCTTTCTTTTTAACTTACAATAACTTTCAATTACCTGTAAGAAAAGATGAAATGTGCTGTTCTATATAGTATTATTTCACAATACTTCTAAACATAAAACGTATTTTTGATAGCTATAAAGCTTCTGTTTTAAGGATTCCACAGACTGATACCTAGACATCTTGCAATCACGTGGGCAGTAATTTAAATACCAGGTTTTTACGGTAACACGATATATGATAGCTGGTGCGCAAAATGGGGAAGAGGAGAAGAAACATTCTGTGCCACAGTAACCAAATTTCATGCGATATACTATCCACAATATCCGATCTCGCTACAGTACTTCAAAATCAAATCCTTTGACAGACGAATGAAATTTAACAGTTTTAAAATCCAACCTCAAATATTCCCGGGAATCTCTCTTATTACCGGAATGTTTTCGTCAAATGGATAGGGAAAAAGTGAGAACGGATTTTTCCGTTGATATGCGAAAGGAATCGGGAAAAGGTTTCTGAAAATTCAGAATTTTCCGTAAGTACATCTTAAAAACGGTAGTTTACTGTCATTATAAAAAAGGAATTGCGGAAAGGTTTCTGAAATTTCAGAAATTTCCTGGCATACGAAAAATCCGTGAAATTCAGGTTTTTTCCCGTCATTTCACGGTAAAAGTTTTATCAGAAATATGCTTCATTAATTCACGAAAGGATAACGAAAAGTGACTTGTAAATTTCTGAAACTTTTTTACAGTGCACTTTTTCTTGTTATTACATTTCAATAATTTGTTTCTTCATTTCATCTGTTTTATGTTGTGCAAATGGATAAGGCTCCAAAACTGTAGTTGAAGCACTTCCAGTCTCAGTAGCATGATACACTACAAGATGAAGTCGGGCTTTTTAAAGAAAAGTCCAGGTGGTTTATGGAGTAAATGCGCACTACATGTTCTGCTACTGTCAATAGTGAAGTCAACTTGTACTTCAGGGAGTTAAAGAAACTGGTTCCGGCAAAGTAATTAAGCTTTCACTAAACTTCAACGTCATTGAAAATTGCTTTGTAAAGTCTATGCCTATTAAACACTTAACAGGCAGATTTTCAGTCAACGAGAGTGCTATGTGTCAATTCATACTTGGCAAATTTTGTAGACAATGTTATTTAGTTGCACCAAAATCTTGAAATGTATCATTAGCAGCACTACGTAAATCTTGTGGCGCACTTTCACCTGGAATATGCAGAAACAAGTGACTGTATACATGTAGCATGCCAATGATAGCTAAAATGTCCGATTCACTATCAATCTTTATGTAGATTATTGCATTCCCCACTGTTAGAAGCACATCTGGGATTATTCAATTCTTACATTGTATTTCCCGATTACAAAAGAAAAGCTTTAAAGCTGAGCAATACAGTACGTGTACACTGAAGAACAATTGAATTAGAGATACCTGTCTAGTAACGTGTAGCAGCAGCTTTCTCCCTGATCACGTCTGCGATTCGCCTTGGTATGGTCTCGACAAGACACCGGAAGCGTTGGGATGCCATACGGATCTATGACCCCTGAACAAGCTCCCACAGTTTACGAACATTTGATGGAAGGGGGGGGGGGGGTCAGGGCCTCGAACATCTCTCTCGATGGCATCTCAGATGTGCTCGATGTGATTGAGGTCAGGTGACCTAACTGACCAAGGAGGCGAGGTCACGTCGGTGGACTGCTCATCCAACCATTCGGATACAATTCGGGAGCGATGGCACGGTGCATTGTCTTGTTGCAGGATGAGGTCCCCAGTGGAATGTTGTAGACGCACAAACGGGAGCAAATGGTCGTTGAGGATATACCGGTAGCGTTGACCTGTGAGGGACAATGTCACACGTACCAGCGGCCCCATTTCAGTCCACGTAAACAGTTCCCAGACGAGAAGGCCACCCACACCAGCTTAAAGAGTACCCTACTGGCAAGAAGGATCCATCGCTTCATGTGGTTTGCGCCGTACTCGTATTATGCCATCCACATGTACCAACCTGAATCTCGACTCATCAGTTCAGGCAACATTTTCCCACATGTCTAGGGTCCAGTGGTGATGTTCTCGCGCCCATGCTAATCTTTGCTCCCTGTGATGTGCGGTCAGCAGAGGTACCCTCGTGGGACGATGGCTTCTGTACGCCATAGCGAAGAGATCGTTCTGGATGGTGTGGCTGTTTACACGCGTTTGTGCACCAGCGTTAAATCGCTGAGTGATTTCTTGCACTGTGGACCGTCTATCCGCTGTTACAATGCGAACTAGCTGACGATGACCCCGCTCATCCACACGCTGTTGTATTGGGCAGTTGGCCCTTGCAGGGATGGTTTTACCGGATTCGATGTACTCGTTGCGCTCCCGTGACACAGTGGCTCGTGTAAACCCTAGTGCTTGCACGACTTTCGAGATGGAGTGACCCATTCTTCGGGCCCCAAAAACTTTTCCACGATCAAATGCGCTTAGACCCTTCGTCTTAACCATACTGCGTCCGACTCATACTGATTCCCATCGCATCACTCCTTATATTGTCGGATCGCTGCACACGCCATGTCGTTTCCTTTTACAGGGCCGCCCACGGCGCCACATTCGCAAAACGCCAGCTGTCTCTAATTCAATTACTCTTCAGTGTATATTAAAAAGCAGTTCTGCCTATAGTCCGTTTTTTATTGTTTGAACCCAGTGGAGTAAATACACTGACGGGAAAAAATCCCAACACCAAGAGGGGGTTGTGTTAGATAAGTACATCTTATCGAAATTTGCATAGACATCTGTAAGATGATGTCTATGCAAATTTCGCGTTCTGCGCATACGTGTGGCGCTAGTAGCGCCCTTCGGAACATGCAAAGCAGGTTTGCTGTAAATACGCGCTGTAACGTTCGTGAGCGTTAGTTATCGTTCAGATTCGACGTAGTGTGTTGATGTTAATCAAGAATGCCTGTAAGAAGACGAAGAAGCCATTATCAACAGCTCACGGAGTTTGAACGAGGTCGTGTAATAGGACTACGAGAAGGTGGATTTTCTTTCCGCAATATTGCAGAACGACTTGGCAGGATTGTAGCCACTGTGCATGATTGTTGGCAACGGTGGTCAAGGGAAGGTACTGCCTCAAGAAGACTGGGTTTTTGCCGGCCACGTGGCATTCTGAGAGGTAAGACCGCCGTGTACAGCGTATGGCCGTGGCGCATCGTACGGCGTCTGCGGCAGCAATTCGAGATGCAGTTGCCACCGCAGTGACACAACGAACTGTTAAAAATCGGTTACTTGAAGGACAGCTCCGAGCCAGACGCTCTGTAGCGTGCATTCCACTTACTCCAAACCACTGCCGTTTGCGACGTCAGTGGTGTCAAGCTAGAATTCATTGGAGGACGGAGTGGAGATATGTTGTGTTTTCTGACGAAAGCCGGTTCTGCCTGGGTGCCAGTGATGGCCGTGTGTTGGT
Source organism: Macrothele yani (assembly GCA_039090855.1). Classification (NCBI taxonomy): domain Eukaryota; kingdom Metazoa; phylum Arthropoda; class Arachnida; order Araneae; family Macrothelidae; genus Macrothele; species Macrothele yani. The sequence continues at coordinate 62,290 of JAYWMT010000274.1, forward strand.
CAGAAGGAGGCCAGGTGAGCGCCTGCAACCAACCTGCCTACGGCCGAGACACACTGGACCTACACCTGGAGTTATAGTCTGGGGAGAAATTTTCTATGACAGCAGGAGCACTCTCGTGGTTATCCCACGCACCCTGACGGCACAGTTGTACGTCGGTCTGGTGATTCAACCTGTTGTGCTGCCATTCATGAACAGCATACCAGGGGTGTTTTCCAACAGGATAACGCTCGCCCGCATACCGCTGTTGTAACCCAACATGCTCTACAGAGTGTCGACATGTTGCCGTGGCCTGCTAGATCACCAGATCTTTCACCAATCGAGCACGTATGGGACATCATTGGACGACAACTCCAGCGTCACCCCCAACCAGCATTAACCGTCCCTGTATTGATCGACCAAGTGCAACAGGCATGGAACTCCATCCCACAAACTGACATCCAGCACCTGTACGACACAATGCATGAACGTTTGCGTGTTTGCATTCAACATTCTGGCGGTTACACCGGTTATTAATGTTCCAGCATTTCACATTTAAAATGGCTCTTCTCGCGCTTACAATAAGCTGTGATCTTGAAACCTTAATCGAAAAAATATATTACCTATACAAATGTATTGCCGCCATTTCATTCCTCTACAACTATTTTTTCGTTGTGTTGGGATTTTTTTTACGTCAGTGTATTTTATTTTACTTCTCGTTATTTTTAGAAGTGAATTCCTGCAGTCTTGTGTATTTAACCCATGGAGTGACGTTAAAAAAAACAAAAAAAAACGTTACAAATATCCCCATAGCGTTGGTTCTTTTTTTTTTTTTTTTTTTTTGTTGTTGAAAAAAAAACAATTTGTAGGGGTATAATCTTTTTTTTTTTCGAACATAACGTTTTTTTTTAAATATTTTTCCAGGACTTTCGTTTCAAGCGGTTTAGTGTATGTTAAAACGAAAGATTACACAGAAATTATTTCTTGTTATTCATGGGAATGGAGTGTGTGTATTTCTTGGCTGTAATCTAGTATTTCATGGCTTAATCTGATATCTACGTCGACGTGGCATTTCATTACAGGAAATCAATTCGCCTCTCTACATATGTTCTTTTTTCTTCTCAACATCCACTTAAACAACACAATGGCGATAGCGTGGTCTTCAATTAACTGGTACACAGTGACACAGCACGGGTTGCTTCTGCGCATGTGTAATCCCGTTGCTTCCACCTGGTGTTGAGGTTGCATCGGTTACCAGCCACGGGATAATAATGGCACTTACTTGGAGGCCCGTAATTCACGTCAATGCTACAGGGCCATCAATGGCTGCCAACTTATGGCGTTGCCACCAACGGACCGCTACCGGGCCGTGAGCGGCACATTTCAGCCAGCAGTGACTCATCACTGCTAGCTGGTGACAGCAGTTTCCCAACCCCTGTGTTTTTGATGGGGTACTTTGCAGATTGTACTATATGTACTACATGTTGAAACAACACAGTCACTTTAACATTAACATGTAAAGTACAACCAGAGTTCATATGAATGAGAAACTTTCGTAACAATTCAAGTAATTTTATTCATTCCCACTTCTCGAAGTAACACGAATGTAGAAGCTTTGCGAAATTATCAAGATGCTAACACCACTTGCAGATAATCTTTGAACTCTCGAAACATCAAGATAACGCGCGATCCTATTTGAAGCAGCAAATGGGCTTATAATCATATCACCACACACAGACACGCACACACACACGCACACACACACAGTCTTTACATTGGTCGTGACTTTTTTATTGTTAGTCGTTGCCAAAAAGTATAAGGGCCTTCGGAGAAATTGTCGCCCATTCAGAAAGAAACGTAATGGAGAAGTAACATAATTTACATTAGAACAGAAACTCAAAAAGGAAGGTAAAATTAGAGATACAGGGTGCAACTTCTATGACTGATACTTACACTGAGTGATCATTGAATTATGACCACCCCTATGAAAAGTATATGCAGCCCGTCGACCACGCGATTTCCGAGAGGGCGCGATTAGTCGACCAACGTAGCATACTAAAGATGCGAGTGGAACAGTAGGTGGTAAAATTCGGAGCGTGATGTATCGGATTTTAAGAAAGATACGAGTGGAACAGTAGGTGGTAAAATTCGGAGCGTGATGTATCGGATTTTAAGAAAGATACGAGTGGAACAGTAGGTGTAAAATTCGGAAGGATTTATCGGATTTTAAGAAAGGACAGATGGTGGGAGCTCGGTGATCGGGTTCATCGATTTCCCAAACGGATGAACCGGTGGGTTGTTCAGGAGCCGCCATAGTTAAAAGTGTATCAGGACGGTCGTGAAGATGGTCAAACAACGATTCGGAAGCAAAACTGCGCAGGACAGCGAAAGGTTTCTGTGAGTGATGAAGACCCGGCCCGACAACTCACACAGGCCAACAGACGCACGCTATTCAACATTTGACTACCCAATAAAACCCCGAACAGTATCTGTCATGACCATGCTTCGAAAGCTCGTACGTATGGGCCATAACAATAGACGACCCGGACGACATCCTTTTCTAACCACGGCTCATCGGCGCAAAAGACACGCCTGGTCAAAGATCGTGCAAGTTGGATGTAGGATGAATGAAAAAAAAATCCCGTTTTTTACTTCTCTTCGTGGATGGTCGTGCACGTATTTGGCGCAAACAATATGAGGCACTCCATCCATCCTGCATGATCTCCACAATGCAAGCTCGTGAAGGCGGTTGTATGATGTGGGGAATGTTTACCTTGCAGGAACGTGGACCCCTGGTGCCGTTGGAACAAAGCATGACTGGTGTCCATAATCGTAAATTGCTTGCTGATTCTGAACACCCAGCAATGTTGTACTTTTCCACGAATGGCGACGGTGTTTTCCAAGATGACAAGGCGCAGGCAGAGCCACTGGCCCAATGTTGTGCAGGAATGGTTTGAGAAACACAGTTCAGACTCCTAGCATATGGGTTATCCCCCGAAATCTTCCGATATCAATCCCATAGAGCACTTGTGGGACACTATGGAACGGCAAATAAGTCATCTGGATACGTCAATCACCTCCGTACCAGCATTGAAGGCCGCATTACACACAGGTTTGCTGGCCATACCTACCAACTGCTTCCGGGATCTTATTGAATCGATGCCACGTCGTATAACTGCTGTACTGAGGGCGAAAGGAGGACTTACGAAATAATAAGTAGGTGGTCATAATTCAATGATTACTCCGTGCATATAAGGTCCCAGGGTTCAAACAAAGAAAGATAAAGGTAACGAGAATAAACAAAGACATAGCTCTTTCCACGTTTAGCAACGCACAGCAACTGAAAAATTGTTATTCGGCCGCCTCCGGGGAATTGAATCCCGGATCTCTCGATATCTAGCCGAGCGCGTTAGCCTTACACCACGGTGGCCAACAATCCACGGCGCCGTGACATCGACCGAATAACAATTTTACAGTTGCTGTGCGTTGCTAAACGTGGAAAGGGCGATGTCTTTGTTTATTCACTGACGTATCTGGGGGATTTTCGTTTAAGGTAACGAAAGGATGACTTACACGAAATATCCTAACGGAAGACTTTTATTCCAAATATTCAATAATGTACATCCTCGTAAAATAACTCAAGACACTTTGAAGATCACAAGTGAAGATAATTCCTCTATAACACCTCCAATAACGGTGCTAACAAACAATCAGTAAGGATGTTAACTGCAGAATTAGCAGCAACTAAGAACTTCTTAACAGCGTCGTTAGAAATCAGCCTATCTCGTTGAATTCAGGAATCTAGCTGATAGCTGATATCTAACTAAACAAACATACTCTTTCAGATAAACGGTCTGGTTTGTATCTAAGCCAGAAAACTTGACTGACAACCAGTGTGACCAAAAGAATTAAACTCTTGGGAGTTCCGACGTGACGTTCAGTGCAGAAAACTTGACGAGGGATAACGTAAATTTACAGAAGAAAAAGTAAAAAAAAAAAAAAAAAGAAGTTCAATAGGTAGAATAAGTAAATATATATATATATATATATTTTTTTCCCTATCAAAATTTTGAATTAGGATATAGTCTGACCAACCAAAATTTAAAGGACTCGACTATCTTTTGAAATGATGTGTCCTTAATATTATTTGAGGAGTTTTTCTCGTCCGCTCAAAACCATCACTAACAAATTTTCTTCCGTTATCTAAGATTAAGTTAGCATAGATCCCATACTTACTAAATGCTATATTATCCAACTTAAGAGGTAAGCATTCTACCTACTTAGAGTAGGTATCTATAACAACAAGAAAGTAAGGATTTGTCTTAAATGTTAGCGGATAAAGTCCAAGTAAATCTATGCGGATAATGCTTCGAAAGCATAATTATTAGAACTAGACATAAAGTGACCAGCAACTCTATTATAATTGCATCTTTGACAGACACTGCGTGAGTGGTCGTACTCGAGAACGCAACTATTCTCAGTTGTATCAGAATAATATGACCACCACCGAAGTCACAGTGTACCCACCCGGGCATGTCACAGAGTGCACGTGACAAAGTCGACCATATGGAGATATAAGCGGCCGCCCAGGACAGATGAGCCATAGTGCGTTACGTGAACACAATGGGCAAATGTAGTGATTTGATGGACGTTCAAAAAGGAATGATCATCGGCTACCGCGCCAAGGTTGGAAGCATCTCAGAAACAGAAGACTTCGTAGGCTGTTCGCGAGGTGCTGTAGTAGGGGTGTACTAAGAATAGACCTCTGGCACAACGCGTACAACCCGACGTCATAACTGTGGAGACCCAAAGACCATCGACCCCAGAAGAGAACACCGCCTCCGTCGACAACTAATGGGCAATCGACGCGCAACAGTGCAGCAATTGACCACACAAATGTACGCCGTTGCAACCAGGTACGTGTCACCAATAACAGTAGAGCGAACCCTGTTAAAAATGGGTCTCCGGAGTCGACGCTACGTCAAGGCGTCCATGTTAACCCAGATTCATCGGCAACGACTCCTGCAGTTCGGATGGGACTACCGTCATTGAACAGTGGAAGGGTGGGAAAAGGTTGCCTTTTCCGACGAATCGAGGTTTCTATTCCACAGAAGTGACGGGCGATGGCGGATAAGGTGTCAGACACACGAGAACCAACACCCAGACACGCTTGTGGATCAAGTGCAAGCCGGCGATGGCAGTGTGCATGTCTGCGGGATGCTTTTCTGGAATTTCCTGGGGCCGCTGGTGCCACTGCGTGGGTCCCTGAACGCCAATGCTACCTGTTCATCCCCGCTGACCACATGCATCCCTTCACGTTGGACGCTTACTGGGGTGGTGATGGTTTCTACCAAGAGGACAATGCGCCCTGCCGTGTCGCTAAGGAGATGCGTTACTGGTTCCGGGAACACGACAGCGATGTCTCCGTTATCCATTGACCGGCGAAATCACCGGCCTACAGAGCACTGGTGGGGCTATTTGTATCGACAGGTTCGACGTGCCGACCCATAACCACGTCATCTCCGGGACCTTCGGGCTGTGCTGCTGTCCGAATGAGCACGTGTGCCTCAGGCGACCTTCCAGGGCCTCATTGCGTCCATGCCACTCCGTCTCGCAGCTGTCATCCGAGCCAAGGGTGGTTATTCCTATTATTAGGTAGGTGGTCATATGATTCTGATACGACTGTGTATAAATCAGGCCAAATGCATATCACCCAACTTTGTTCTTGCTTTACGTATGCCTAAGTGATCTAAAATAGGTTTATCACGAAATTCGATTATCAAAACAAGTCTTAATGAACGTGAGATGGCAGGTATTTATTTTCATCAATTGTTACAACCCTTATTGTAAAGAAGGAGCCTATCAGTTATCTCAAAATTGAAAGATTGACATACTAATATAATTGATCGTTATCAGTTCTGTATAACATGTACTATTAAATATCTGCGAAATCTGGGTCTGCCGGCAAAATTTCAATCATTTGTTTTCTTGAAGCAATTTTCGTTTTGAACAATAACGATTGTAGTTCATCATCCACATTTTTAATGTCCTCTTCCGTTTTGCATAGGTGCCTAGAAATTGTGCTGGGGAGTTGATTTAACTTCCCACTTGGCGAAAGATTGAAATATTATACTTTTGTAATTTCATGACCCACTTTAAAAGACGAATAGACAAATATTTAGCTGCTTAAAGTTGTAGGGATGTTTGTTCCGATATAAAGCCTACTTGCAAATTGCTTAAAAAGAAACGGAACTTGTGTGAGGTAAAACTAATAAGTAGGCCCTCACATTCCGCGGGCGAGTAGTTACTCTCAGAAGCGTATTCAATGACATTTTTAATTTTGTGCTAAGACAGCACCAAGACCAACACCAGAAGCATCTACTATATATACATGTAAATTTGAAAAGGCTTAGAATAGTCAGGAAAGTTGGTACAAAAGATTAAATTATTAATAGAGACTACTTTGGCTCGAAATGCGTCGTCCGCTGTTACAAACCAAACAAATATTTTATATTTTGGCTTAAAAGGACATAAGGTCTCTCACTAGGTTGCATCATTAAAAACGAGTTTTTGATACCAGCCTGTCATTCTAAGAAAACGATAAAATTCTTTGATACTCATTGAAAGGTAAAACTCTGATGTTGCCTGCACTTTACCGTCGTCAGTGATTAATCTCTCTCCATGATAAGCCCATATAAGCCCAAAATTGCGCGATAATCTCTCCCCATGATAAGCCCAAAATTGCCTTTACTCCGTTTTAAAGTAAGACTAGCACTAAGAAATAACTCGAACACTTGGTCGAGTTTCACAAGATGTTCTTCCAATGCCTCCATAGTAACAATAATGTTAGCCTTGTGCACATGAATATTGGGAACTTACTGAACATAAAATAATGTTCATCAAGCTCTGAAATGTAGCTGGCGCGGTAGCCAGACTGAATGGCATTTTTAAAAAGGAGTATCGCACTGAAAGGTGTAACGAATCCCGTTTTCCCCACAAAATAATAATGGCTACCAATCGCCAATATCTTGAAGCCAAATCTATGCTGGTTAGGCATTTGGTAGTTGACAAATTGTGTTAGCTCTAATTCATTACAGGTAAAAGATAATTAACAGGCTTAATTGCAGTGTAAAAAAAAATATGAAATTCACGAGCCACTTTCCGTGATTTATTTCGGAAATTAATGAAGCATGTTTTTGATGCAACTTTTTCCGTACAATGACGTGACAATACTCTGAATTTCACGGAATTTTCGTACGCCAGAAAAATTCTGAAATTTTAGAAACCTTTCCGCAATTTCTTTCTTATATTGACGGTAAACTATTGTTTCAAGAGGTGTTAACGGGAAATTCTGAATTTTCAGAAACTTTTCTGAAATGACTTTCCTATATTAACGGAAAAACTACGTTCTCACTTTTTCCGCATCCATATGATGAAAAATTTCCGGTAACAGGAGAAATTCACGGGAATATTTGGGGGTTTGATTAACTGTTAGATTTTAATAGCCTGTCAAAGTATTTTTATTTTGAAGTTCTGTAGCGAGATCGGATATTGTGGATAGTATATTGCATCAATTTTGGTTACTGTAATCCAGGACACTTTTTCTTTTCTTCCCCATTTGATGCACCAGCTATTATATATTGTGTTACCGTAAGAAACCGGGTACTTAGTTTATTGTGCAGGTTATTGTACGATGTCTATGTATTAGTCCGTAGAGACCTTAAGACAAAAGCTGTGTAGCTATCAAGAGTAAATTTTATATTTAGAAATTTTGTGAAATAATGTTATGAAACAGTACATTGCATCTTCCCTTAAAGATAATTGGAAGTTACTATCAGTTCAAAAAAATATCTCAAACTCCAAATCATTTTGTTGCTTCGAAAACTCACAATGAAAAAAATAGGTAATTTGTAATAAGACCTCCTATAGAAAACAATTAAATTATTACAAATGCGTTCAAGAATTAATAAGCTCTAATGGAAAATAAAATGACTAAATCACTCGCATTAATGAAAGAAAAAAAAAAAGATTCATCATCGCCCAATTAGTTTTACCTTGAACGAGAGACTGATTCCTGTGACTCTGTGGATCAGTGGTTAAGACGCTCGACTTCAACCCAAACGGCCTGGGCTCTATCGTCATCACCGGCTCCAAAGGATTCTTTTGCTTAAGAGCTGAGATTTAGGGATGCTGGATTTTTCAAAATTCCTGTTTAAGTATGGAAAAACTTGAAACAGACTTTTCTGAAATAAACGGAATTACTCACCACGGTAAATCTGTGAAAATACAGGAGTTAAAAGAAAGGAAACTTTTAAGAACGGAATTTCGGTTAAAAGACGTCCCACTTACCGGCAACTTTGCTGCACGTTATTTTCAGAAATTTTGCGTGAATTCACACCACGTTTTTTGACAGTGTACGTACTTGATTGAGTTTTCTATCATTTATTGTATTACAAGCCCCCCCCTCCCCCTCCAATCCGACTTGGTGACAAGGAATGCCGGAATTACTCGTACGTTCGTACATTGTCAAAAATAAGTGGTGTGAATTCACAAATTTTTTCTGAAAATAACGTGCAGCAAATTTGACGGTAAGTGTCCGTCTTTTAACAGAATTTCCGTTTTTAAAAGTGCTCGTTTTTTTTTAACTTCCGTATTTTCACAGATATTACGTAGTCAGCAATTTCGTTTATTTCAGAAAAGTTTGTTTCAAGTGTTTCCGTATTGCGCAAAATCGAAAACACCGACTTTTCAGCAATTACGCCAAATAATCCTTTCCGCCGGTAGCGAGGATAGAACCAAGGCCGATTGGGTTGGGTCTACACAATCTGAGCGTCTTAAACGAAGGGGCCAGAAAGTCTAAACAATTATTTGCCATAAGAGTCGCACACACGTTCAAGGTAAAAGTAGATCAATTTTTTCTTTTTTTTTTTTTTTAATTTTCTTCATTAATGCGAGTGATTTTAACCTTTTTATTTACTGTCGGAGATTTTTTTTTTTTTTTTGAACACCTTGTAATAATTTTATTTTTTTCTGTAGCAGGGCTTATCACAAATTAGGTATTTGTTTCAGTGATATTTCGACGCAACATAATGCTTTGGAACTTGAGAGCTTTCTTTTTAACTTACAATAACTATTAATTACCTGTAAGAAAAGATGAAATGTGCTGTTCTATATAGTATTATTTCACAATACTTCTAAATATAAAACGTATTCTTGATAGCTATAAAGCTTCTGTTTTAAGGATTCCACAGACTGATACCTAGACATCTTGCAATCACGTGGGCAGTAATTTAAATACCAGGTTTTTACGGTAACACGATATATGATAGCTGGTGCGCAAAATGGGGTAGAGGAGAAGAAACATTCTGTGCCACAGTAACCAAATTTCATGCGATATACTATCCACAATATCCGATCTCGCTACAGTACTTCAAAATCAAATCCTTTGACAGACGAATGAAATTTAACAGTTTTAAAATCCAACCTCAAATATTCCCGGGAATCTCTCTTATTACCGGAATGTTTTCGTCAAATGGATAGGGAAAAAGTGAGAACGGATTTTTCCGTTGATATGCGAAAGGAATCGGGAAAAGGTTTCTGAAAATTCAGAATTTTCCGTAAGTACATCTTAAAAACGGTAGTTTACTGTCATTATAAAAAAGGAATTGCGGAAAGGTTTCTGAAATTTCAGAAATTTCCTGGCGTACGAAAAATCCGTGAAATTCAGGTTTTTTCTCGTCATTTCACGGTAAAAGTTTTATCAGAAATATGCTTCATTAATTCACAAAAGGATAACGAAAAGTGACTCGTAAATTTCTGAAACTTTTTTACAGTGAACTTTTTCTTGTTATTACATTTCAATAATTTGTTTCTTCATTTCATCTGTTTTATGTTGTGCAAATGGATAAGGCTCCAAAATTGTAGTTGAAGCACTTCCAGTCTCAGTAGCATGATACACTACTAGATGAAGTCGGGCTTTTTAAAGAAAAGTCCAGGTGGTTTATGGAGTAAATGCAAAAGTCTGTTTCCTGCGCACTACATGTTCTGCTACTGTCAATAGTGAAGTCAACTTGTACTTCCGGGAGTTAAAGAAACTGGTTCCGGCAAAGTAAATAAGCTTTCACTAAACTTCAACGTCATTGAAAATTGCTTTGTAAAGTCTATGCCTATTAGACACTTAACAGGCAGATTTTCAGTCAATAAGAGTGCTATGTGTCAATTCATACTTGGCAAATTTTGTAGACAATGTTATTTAGTTGCACCAAAATCTTGAAATGTATCATTAGCAGCACTACGTAAATCTTGTGGCGCACTTTTACCTGGAATATGCAGAAATAAGTGTCTGTATACATGTAGCATGCCAATGATAGCTAAAATGTCTGATTCACTATCAATCTTTACGTAGATTATTGCATTCCCCACTGTTAGAAGCACATCAGGGAGTATTCAATTCTTACATTGCATTTCCCGATTACAAAAGAAAAGCTTTAAAGCTGAGCAATACAGTACGTGTACACTGAAGAACAATTGAATTAGAGATACCTGTCTAGTAACGTGTAGCAGCAGCTTTCTCCCTGATCACGTCTGCGATTCGTCTTGGTATGGACTCGACAAGACACCGGAAGCGTTAGGAAGCCATACGGATCCATGACCCCTGAACAAGCTCCCACAGTTCACGAAGATTTGATGGAGGGGGAGTCAGAGCATCGAACATCTCTCTCGATGGCATCTCAGATGTGCTCGATGGGATTGAGGTCAGGTGACCTAGCTGACCAAGGAAGCGAGGTCACGTCGGTAGACTGCTCATCCAAACATTCGGATACAATTCGGGAGCGATGGCACGGTGCATTGTCTTGTTGCAGGATGAGGTCCCCTGTAGGATGTTGAAGACGCACAAACGGGAGCAAATGGTCGTTGAGGATATCCCGGTAGCGTTGACCTGTGAGGGACGATGTCACACGTACCATGGGTCCCATTTCAGTCCACGTAAACAGTCCCCAGACAAGAATGCCACCTACACCAGCTTGAAGAGTACCCTACTGGCAAGAAGGATCCATCGCTTCATGTGGTTTGCGCCGTACTCGTATCCTGCCATCCACATGAACCAACCTGAATCTCGACTCATCAGTTCAGGCAACATTTTCCCACATGTCTAGGGTCCAGTGGTGATGTTCTCGCACACATGCTAATCTTTGCTCCCTGTGATGTGCGGTCAGAAGAGGTACCCTCGTGGGACGATGGCTTCTGTACGCCATAGCGAAGAGATCGTTCTGGATGGTGTGGCTGTTTACACGTTATTGTGCACCAGCGTTAAATTGCTGAGTGATTTCTTGCACTGTGGCCCGTCTATCCGCTGTTACAATGCGAACTAGCCAACGATTACCCCGCTCATCCACACGCTGTTGTCCTGGGCAGTTGGCCCTTGCAGGGATGGCTTTACCGGATTCGATGTACTCACTGTGCACCCGTGAGACAGTGGCTCGTGTAAACCCTAGTGCCTGCACGACTTTCGAGATGGAGTGACCCATTCGTCGGTCCCCGACAATTTTCCCACGATCAAATGCGCTTAGATTCTTGGTCTTACCCATACTGCGTCCGACTCAGACTGATTCTCATTGCATCACTCCTTATATTGTCGGATCGTTGCAGACGTCATGTCGTTTCCGTTTACAGCGCTGCTCAAGCGCCACATTTGCAAAACGCCAGCTGTCTCTAATTCAATTACTCTTCAGTGTATATTAAAAAGCAGTTTTGCCTGTAGTCCGTTTCCTTATTATTTGAACCCAGTGGAGTAAATACACTAACGAAAAAAAAAATCCCAACACCAAGAGGGGGTTGTGTTAGATAAACGACAGTTGGTAGGCGGTGAGAGTACATCTGTAAGATGACGTCTATGCAAATTTCGCGCTCGGCGCATACGTGTGGTGCAGTAGCGCGACTCGGAACATGCAAAGCAGGTTTGCTGTAAATACATGCTGTAACGTTCGTGAGCGTTAGTTATCGTTGAGATTCGACGTAGTGTGTTGATGTCAGTCAAGAATGCCTTTAAGAAAACGAAGAAGCCATTATCAACAGCTCACGGAGTTTGAACGAGGTCGTGTAATAGGGCTGAAGGTGGATTTTTGTTCCGCAATATTGCAGAACGACTTGGCAGGAATGTAGTCACTGTGCACGATTGTTGGTAGCGGTGGTCAAGGGAAGGTACTGCCTCAAGAAGACCGGGTTCCGGCCAGCCACGTGGCACTACTGAGAGGGAAGACCGCTGTGTACGGCGTATGGCTGTGGCGCATCGTACCGCGTCTGCGGCAGCAATTCGAGCTGCAGTTGCCACCGCAGTGACACATCAAACTGTTACAAATCGGTTACTTGAAGGACAGCTCCGAGCCAGACGCCCTGTAGCGTGCATTCCACTTACTCCAAACCACTGCCGTTTGCGACATCAGTGGTGTCAAGCTAGAGCTCATCTCATTGGAGGACTGAGTGCAGATCTGTTGTGTTTTCTGATGAAAGCCGGTTCTGCCTGGGTGCCAGTGATGGCCGTGTGTTGGTTAGAAGGAGGCCAGGTGAGCGTCTACATCCAAGCTGTCTGCGGCCGAGACACACTTCCCTACACCTGGAGTTATGGTCTGGGGAGAAATTCCTATGACAGCAGGAGCACTCTCGTGGTTATCCCACGCACCCTGACGGCACAGTTGTTCGTCGGTCTAGTGATTCAACCTGTTGTGCTGGCATTCATGAACAGCATTCCAGGGGTGTTTTCCAACTGGATAACGCTCGCCCGCATACCGCTGTTGTAACCCAACATGCTCTACAGAGTATCGACATGTTGCCGTGGCTTGCTAGATCACCAGATCTTTCACCAATCGAGCACGTATGTGACATCATTGGACGACAACTCCAGCGTCACTCCCAACCAGCATTAACCGTCCCTGTTTTGATCGACCAAGTGCAACAGGCATGGAACTCTATCCCACAAACTGACATCCAGCACCTGTACGACACAATGCATGAACGTTTGCGTGCTTGCATTCAACATTCTGGCGGTTACACCGGTTATTAATGTACCAGAATTTCACATTTAAAATGGCTCTTCTCGCGCTTACATTAAGCTGTGATCTTGAAACCTTAATCGATTAAATACGTTACCTATACAAATGTATTGCCGCCATTTAATTTCCCTACAACTTTTTTTTCGTAGTGTTGCGATTTTTTTTCCGTCAGTGTAACTTACCTCGGTTGAACTGTTGCACCTTCTGTTTCACACATGAGAAGATCAAGGAATATCCTTGTACCCGAAATTACGACAACGGACGTAGTATCTAGAATTTGAAATTGGTGGAAGAACAAAACACAAAGCGAGCGTTTCAAACAAAAGGCCTGCGCAATTTTCGTCACTGTTCAAAAAGTGGTTGTTTAACGTTGCGTCAAAAAGTCTTTGTAGCATTTACGTGTTTCGAATGAAACAAGCTCATAATCATGAAATATAGAGCAAAGGGTATAAGCATCATTCTTTGTTTTTTCCAGATAACCGTACAATCTTTTTTCATGTATTTGCCTATTGTTAAATAAGTTAGTCTGTACGCTATGTCGTTGTTTACCAAGCTGCATATGACTCCTGCGCGGTGCAAAATGAAGTTAACTAGAAACAAATAAGTACCAGACTTCTAAAGATAATCCGGTTTTTATAAATGTAAAATGATCACACAAGATCTGCCAAGCTTTCACTTACCAACAGGTGGCCTTTTCAAGGCACTAGAACAACATAGACAACACATACTTGTCTATGTTGTTTCCTCGTATTTTTGAGACAACACGGGCTTGTCTATTTTATTCCAGTGCGTTGTAAAGTCCCCCGTTGGCAAGCGAAAGCCTAGCAGATCTTAGGTGATCATTTTAGACCTATAAAAATAGGATTACCGTCAGAAGCCTTGCACTTATTTGTTTCTAGACTAGTTAACTCTGGTGTATCCATAGTATTTTACTCAAAATTAAGTTCTTTGTCATAATGAACGTAAGACTTACGAATACTCCGTTCGCCTGATGCTTCGTAGATATGAATATATTCAAGCGGTGATATTTTATTTCAAACATTTTAATACTTTTCCATTTTGCTCGGTCAAGAGCTTTGTATGAATTTCTGCGAGACGGAGGGCAGCAGCAAGACGTTGGCGCCAACAGGAGATGCTAGAGGTAAAATCCCCTAGAAAAACTATTGTGATGTGGTGACAATCAACAACGCTGATTCATTAGACCTGGGGGGCCACCAAACTACAGGCCGAGGTAATGCTTCCTGGTTGTGAGACCTTGCATTTTTAACAGACATTACTGACCATCTCAATTCTCTCAATTTGAATTTGCAAGGCTCCTTATATTATAAACTCGCACACTCGCACATGAGTTGTTTTTTGATCTGAAGTATTTCCAATCAAAGTTGGAACTGTTCAAGCGACAGTTAGCAGAGCAAAAGTTTTTGCACTTTCTATCTTGTAAATATACGGGGGCAACATATCTCATAAATTTGTTTCTGATGTGTCACAAATATTAATTTGTTCAAAGCTGAGTTTGAAAGACGTTTTGGTGAGTTTTACAGGCATGAAAAACCATTTCAACTACTGCAGGACCCATTTAATTTTAGCGTTGATGAGGCCGAGAATTTACAGTTGAAACTGTTGGATTTGTAATCTAATAATAATTTAAAGTCATTGCTTAAGACTGAAAGTTTAATAACCTTTAATTCTTCTTTGCATAGAAACAGTTTTACAAAACTTGAAAGTTTACCCAGGAAAATACTCTCTTTGAGTGTTCGATGGCACATATATTTGTGAACAAGCTTTTTGAAAAATTAAACATGTAAAATCAAAGCTTCCTTCAAGATTGACCGACAACCAGTTGTCAGACTTTTTAAATATCGGGTTGTCCAACTTTTATCCAAATATCGAAAATGTAGCTAATTCGTTCCAGAAACAATGCCGTTCTTCTCATTAATTTTTTTCTTAGTTTTGGATGTCATGAAGTCTACTAACTAAAGACTAAACTTTAGTCTTTAGTAAGTTTAGTTTTGTATTTGTTTTAGATGTGTATAAATATCTTTAGATATTTATTTGAAAACTTTATTGTTAAGTTACAGACCATTTAAAATTAATTAGACCTCGACAAATATTAGTTCATTGAAAATTTACAATATCTGCATTGACTCATAAATCTTCAGTTTATCAATTTTTTAATCCGCCTCCCTCCATATTTATCCAATTTCCTAGTTTTAAAAGAAATCCGTCTTGTTGCACGAATATATTTATTCAGCTAAAAAACGAAATCTATGTACAGGTTAAAAAACCTGAGCACTTTCGGTGTCACAGTAACACCTTCATCAGATGTGATTTCCATCATGTAGTTACATGCTGGTCTTAAATACGTGGAGGAGCAGATGCATCATGGGAAAGGTAATGTCAGTGTCACATGATATACCAGATAACAAGACAGTCAAAAAAGCATAATTAGCCAACGGAAATTACTCAACAGAAACAATAGTTATTTATTGTGCTGTCCTCCCCAATAAGATTGCTCCAGGGTTCAGGTAAAACACAAGGATAATAGTCATTACAGCAATGTGTATTATAACCCAAAATATAGAGGCTTTCTGTAAATAACAAGGAATAAACAGAGTTAGGTGTGTTTATGATCTTAGCGTTGTCCCAGTCTGGAATGGAATTTCCATCACTTACAGTTCTTGCAAAAGACGTGCTTCGGTGATTCATTTTTAAATTATATCTGTGTTCATTTAATCTCAAATCCAAATTTCTTTTAGTTGAACCCACATAATGATTATTTAGTTCACCAGAAATAGTGTCGAGCATAGGAATAACATGCACACCCCATTTTTTCCCTTTGTTAATTTTGTCACGATCGTTGCGGATAATGGAATATAGATTGCATGATCGTATTCCAAATTGTATTTTATGACGGGAGCATATGTTTTTCAGAAGGTTTACAATATGTGTATAGAAATCAACAGATCCAACATACTTTTTAGGCACTTGTTCACTAATTCAAGCAGTTGACATAGCAAACCGTACTTTATTGTGCACTCCCTTAACAACGTTGCCCGGATAACCATGGTTTTTAGCAAAGGATGATATCCATTGTAGTTCTTGAGCTCTGGCAAAATGGCTAGAAGAATGTGAATATGTTCTTCAAAATAAGAAGTGCAGAGCAGAAATTTTATGCTGAAAAGTGTGGGCAGAATTGCACGGAATTAGAGTGGGTGTGGAAGTGGGTTTTCGATAAACAGCAAAAGACAGGGAATTGTCAGAAGGGTTACGGGTAATTTGAAAATCTAGGTAAGGTAAAACAAAATTATGTTCAAGTTCTATCGTGACTTTGATAGAGGGGTATTGAGAAGACATAGCGTTGACAAACTGATATAGCTCATTTATGGTATATGGCCAAATTACCAAGATGCCGTCAACGTAACGATATAGAAACTAGGTTTTTGTGGGAATTCTTGTATGACTTTATTTTCAATGTTCTGAAGAAGAATTTCTGCTAAGACTGCAGATAAAGGTGAACCCATGTCTGTCCCGTCGGTTTGTTGGTAAAAAATGTTCTGAAATTTGAAAAATGAATGCCTTTTAATTAGATGAAGAGCATTCATTATGAAAGAAATATCCTCTATATTTCGGCTTATAATACACATTGCTGTAATGACTATTATCCTTGTGTTTTACCTGAACCCTGGAGCAATCTTATTGGTGTGGACAGCACAATAACTATTGTTTCTGTTGAGTAATTTTCGTTGGCTAATTATGCTTTTTTGCCTGTCTTGTTATCTGGTATATCATATGACACTGACATTACGTTACCCATGATGCATCTGCTCCTCCACGTATTTAAGACCAGCATGTAACCACATGATGGAAATCACATCTGATGAAGGTGTCACTGTGACATCGAAAGTGCTCATGAGTTTTTTAACCTGTACATAGATTTCGTTTTTTAGCTGAATAAATATCTTCGTGCAACAAGACGGATTTCTTTTAATACTAGTATTTATGCACGAAATATAGTGTTTACCGTCATATTTCCGTATTTTTCTCGTTAATCACACAGTTTTCGTCTAAATTCATCATGTGGAGCCATGCTATGGAAACTTTTAGAAGTTTTCGTGCAGAACTTTCAAGGGTATCGGCACATTTGTCATTTTTACTAAATTGCAGAGATTTAAATGTCATTCCACGGCATCTGCGTATTTTCAATACTCCATTTACCAGACGAATTCTTCCTTCTCAATAAAGAGTACTTCACAAGCTATTGATAAGTTAAAGTTAATTCAGCCCCTACCAACTTCCTATTTTTTGGCGTCGCTGGATGTAGTTTCGTTATATACGATTGTACCTATGGATGCGACATTTCAGTTACTTCAGGCTTTAGTCATTGATTCTAGCATTTCTGCTAATGATACTTCTTTCATAATGAATGCTCTTCATCTAATTAAAAGGCGATCATTTTTCAAATTTCAGAACATTTTTTACCAACAAACCGACGGGACAGCCATGAGTTCACCTTTATCTGCAGTATTAGCGGAACTTCTTCTTCAGCACATTGAAAATAAAGTCATACAAGAATTCCCACAAAAACCTAGTTTCTATATCAGTTACGTTGACGACATCTTGGTAATTTGGCCATATACCATAAATGAGTTATATCAATTTGTCAACGCTATGTCTTCTCAATACCCCTCCATCAAACTCACGATAGAACTTGAACATAATTTTGTTTTACCTTATCTAGATTTTCAAATTACTCGTAACCCTTCTAACAATTCCCTGTCTTTTGCTGTTTATCGAAAACCCACTTCCACACCCACTCTAATTCCGTACAATTCTGCCCACACTTTTCAGCATAAAATTTCTGCTGTGCACTTCTTATTTAGAAGAGCATATTCACATTCTTCTAGCCATTTTGCCAGAGCTCAAGAACTACAATAGATATCATCCTTTGCTAAAAACCATGGTTATCCGGGCAACGTTGTTAAGGGGGTGCACAATAAAGTACGGTTTGCTATGTCAACTGCTTGAATTAGTGAACAAGTGCCTAAAAAGTATGTTGGATCTGTTGATTTCAATACACATATTGTAAACCTTCTTACCAACATACGCTCCCGTCATAAAATACAATTTGGAATACGATCATGCAATCTACATTCCATTATCCGCAACGATCGTGACAAAATTAACAAAGGGAAAAAATATGGTGTGTATGTTATTCCTATGCTCGACACTATTTCTGGTGAACTAAATAATCATTATGTGGGTTCAACCAAAAGAAATTTGGATTTGAGATTAAATGAACACAGATATAATTTAAAAATGAATCACCGAAGCACGTCTTTTGCAAGAACTGTAAGTGATGGAAATTCCATTCCAGACTGGGACAACGCTAAGATCATAAACACACCTAACTCTGTTTATTCCTTGTTATTTACAGAAAGCCTCTATATTTTGGGTTATAATACACATTGCTGTAATGACTATTATCCTTGTGTTTTACCTGAACCCTGGAGCAATCTTATTGGGGAGGATAGCACAATAAATAACTATTGTTTCTGTTGAGTAATTTTCGTTGGCTAATAATGCTTTTTTGACTGTCTTTTTATCTGGTATATCATGTGACACTGGCATTACATTTCCCATGATACATCTGCTCCTCTACGTATTTAAGACCAGCATGTAACCACATGATGGAAATCACATCTGATGAAGGTGTCACTGTGACACCGAAAGTGCTCATGTGTTTTTTAACGTCTACATAGATTTCGTTTTTTAGCTGAATAAATATCATCGTGCAACAAGACGGATTTTTTAATACTAGTAGTTATGCACGAATTATAGTGTTTACCTATCCAATTTCCCATTCGGCCTTTCTCTCCAAAAATCTGGTGACCCCTGCATTAGACCTATTTCTGTTTTGGTAGATGACACCGAATTTATTGGCTGGCTGTTTCATGTGCAGACGGACGGATGTTTGTGTACTGGCAACAAAGAAATTGTCACCGATATTAAGTCGTTAAGGTATAGGGGAAGTAAAAACGGTAACAGAAGACAGCAAGGAAGATTTGTAATAAGAGGTATGATGAGTAGAAGCTTTTTGTCGTGCTAATTGAAATTTACTCGTATACAATCATGTTTGCTGTCTTGAGCACGAAAAGCAAGACATAACCAGTTTGAACACAAAATAAACCAAGCCGAATCATCGCAAGCCGTGAAAAACACCTTTACTTACGAAAATTAAAACTTGTTTAAAAGGTTAAAATGATTAAAACCAATGTGCGAGATCTTTCGGGTCTGTCTCTACAAACCGATCCTCAGGCAGACCGAGAAACTCACACGGGGCACGCTGGCTTATATACACACCTCCGTACATCAGTGAGAAAACACGCATTTGCCGCACTAAAAGGTTAAGTATGTTTTATACAGAAAGTAACAATAAAATGAAAATATGTAGAAATGCATGAAAAAGAAATAATCCAAATAATATGTAAGTAATCAAAACATATTTGCAGTGGAAGAGGGATTCTCCAGCAGGAACCTCCAAGGAGTAGGTATGATTTGCGGGGTTTCTTCATTACAGCACTGTTCGGCAAAATCAAAAGTATACAAACTCTCCAGAAAGAGCACTGCAGTTTTAGTTCTCGCTGAGCACAATAATTTAATATCATTCCATAGTGGTAAATAATCATCTTTTTTTACTGTTTGGGCTAAGGACGTTGCGGATGATTGGGTGCTAACATTGTACTTATGTGCGGAGATTCTCACCCGGAGTGACCGACAAGTTGATCTGATGTAGGCTGTCATAGGGAGAGAGTCATCAACCAATTGTAGTGGCACATAATGTACACCACACTTTTCCATGATCGGAACATGGTCACGATCAGACCTAACCAAGTTGGAAAGGCTTTCGGAAGAAATACCGAAACTATAGCTGAACTTACGGCATGGCACGTCTTATAGAGTGTGGATACCATGGTGGGGTGGTAAGGAATGGAGCCAACAAACCGGATGACAGGCAATTCACGTTGGGTTCGAACTGTGGTGGAATAATGGCGCTGAAACTGGTGAAGAGCTTTAGTGAAATATTGGTGGGGGTATCCGAACGACTCGGCCATGGTGGAAATGTGCTGAAGTTCTAGCGAGAGATCAGAGTTTGATGAGGAGTGTGTATAGGCTCGGCGAATTAAAGAATGAAGTGAACCAGATTTGTAACTGTTAGAGGTGAACGAGTTATATGGGGTCTTAACTGGAACAGACGTTGGCTTGCGATAAACTGAGGCCGCCTGGGCTACGTTTAAACAGTATATTCAAGTAAGGTAAGGAATCAGAAGATTCAGTTTCTAAGGTGAAGGTAATCGAAGTGAGAGCGGAGCAAAGAGATTCTGTAAAGACGCGTAAATCGGAAAGGGGGTACTGCCAAAGTAACAAATCATCATCAACGTATCGGGTGTAAAGCAGGGGTTGGAAAGGTCCATTGGTAAGTACAGTATTTTCAACATGTTGTATGACAGTCTTGGTCAATACGGAAGAGAGAGGTGATCCCATTGGTGTACCGTAGTTTTGGTGGTAAATGATGTTATTAAACTTAAAATAAGTTTGTGTTTTTAATAAGAGTGATGGCTGATACAATGGCAGTGCATTCAGAAGGTTGTAAGCCCAAGCTAGGTAGCTGAGGGGTGATTAAAACTACGGCTGTGTCCACACGAACGTTGGGAAAGAGGGAAACAACATCCAGACCTGCCATTAAGAATGGCAAATCAGAATGAACAGTATGTATTCTATCTAGGGCTTGGGTAGAACTGTGAATGGAATGCCTGGATTGTTTAGTTAGCGGGTTGAGAAGGGATGCAAGTGATTTTTCCAAGTTACGTGTTGGGTTTAAATTGCCAGACACTAAAGGTCGGGCTGGTTGATTTAGTTTATGTAATTTAATTTTTCCGAACAATTCAGGAGTGGGTGGTCCAAATGGTGGGTGCATATGATCAGCAATAGACAGTGGAAGAGAATTGCTGTTTTCAAGTTTACTGAGGGCTGTGACGGCAGCAGGTATTGGGTTACGCGTGATAACAGTAAGCGGGATTTGATTAATATATTCTGTCATTTTTGAATGGTAAACGGGTTTATCAAGGATAACTATTTGGTGTGATTTATTTACGAGAGGTATGGCTGGACGGATGCACGCCCGGAAGCGGCCGATGTTGAAAATATCTCCTGCGCCAGGCACAGCACTCTGGGGACAAGTGGCACGGCGTTAACAGCAGAAAGGCTGCCCTATCCATAGTCAAGAAAGAGCGAGAGAACGAGATAGTGCAGAATATAATTATGCCATGGTCGCGCGTCCGCACAATAGCCTTGGTACAGAACGAGTATCGTGAAACCAGCTTTCTAACCTCAATTATTCAAGACATTATCTAATTGCACTTGGACTTTTAAATTTTCCCTAACTGGACATTTCGAGCTCCCGTGTACAAGTGGCTCAATAACCAGATGTCCTCATATAGTAAAGGTGAACCTGGTGAGTTGGCGGAATTCAAGGAGAATCAAATAAGTTCTCGCTGGGTGTAAGTGATTTAAAGATGAATGAAATCTCATTTGAAATATTTCAATGCTGATCTTGCTTTCAAGTTATCAGATGATCTGATTGACAGCTCTCTCAGTTAATTCACTTTATTTGAATTAGAAACGGGTATGAAAATTTCACGGGTTTAAACGCGGCTTTCATACTCACACATGTTATTTTTAAAAGCCCCTGTTTTGTTTTTATTGGGGATTTAATGACCACTGTGAGCAATCATTGGGATATAAGCAGTCGCCCGTCCCTAATTTAGGGCTAATGGTTCCAGGGAAGGAAGAGACCTTGTGCCGTAAAACAAACACAACATTCATGCCTCCCCTGGATTCGAACTCAAACCTTTCACAGACAAATGATCGTAAGCCAGGGCTTCTTCTAAGCTGATTTCTTTTTCTCCATCTTGCGATGATTTCTTTTTCAATCGCACCTTTTTTGTGATAGGAATAAGAGAAAATATTATCAAAAATGTATCAATTTGCATGAATTAAAATGTTTTGCTGAAAAGTAGTTTCAACTGATTAAAATGTGTTCTTTAGTACACTATATGGACAAAAGTGATTGGAAACCATTACACAAGCGCAATGGTGTGCTTCCGCAGCAGACACGTGGTCGATAAGTCAATAAAGACGGCAACGGAAGATCAATCGTATTCGATAAGTCGATAAAGACGGCATCAGATCAAACGCTGATAAAATGGCAAGCGGGAAAGAGCTTTCCGAGTTCGAAAAGGGCGTTATAATAGGCTACTCAATTGGAGGTATGAGCATAAGAAACATTGTGGCACGATATACCGATATGACGAAATTTGTGCCACGATATAACGATATGACGAAATTTGTGCCACGATATAACGATATGACGAAATTTGTGCAACGATATGAAAAATGCCTTACTATCCACGGGGAATATGTTGAAAAGTAGATTAAGGTATATAGAATTCATCGCACATTAACAATTAGTTATAATTGTTTTCTGTTTTTTTCTTCGAACTGTACTTACTTTCTGGGTGTCCTCTTGTACTATTATTATTTCTAAATTAATTAGTAAATAAATATTTTTAATATTTCTCAGTTTTTATTTATAATACGGTAAATGTTGATGTAAATGTTGATGATACGGTAAATAACTATGGCCAGGATTCATATGTAATAAAAATTTTAAAATATGTACATAAAATGTTTATTAGAAATGAGGAAATACGTAAAAATGACTAAAATACATTATATATATTTTTTTATATTTTTTAATAACTTTCTGTAATTTCTTTACTTGTACAATCATAAGAATTAAAAGAAAAAAACTTCACAAATTTTAAATTGCTTTACTTAAAACCAGGGTTTTTAACTAACTTACGGCTATTACAACTAGCAACAACATTGCATTTCAGGTTGTCGAAAGCAAAGCTCTTCATATTTTCTCTCAAAATACATTTAAATTGTCTGAACGACCTCTTAACTTCGCATCAGGGCAATGGGCGAAAATCTAAAACCCGCTATATCCAATGGCAAGAATTCCTTATCTTTTAAAACAGTACACCTGCCAGTTGAAGTTCCCTAGAGAATGTTTTCATAGTTGTAATTGTTTCTCGGTCTGGGCTTTTTAGAACACTATTCATCTTGTGTTTTATCATTTCTCCAATGTGGCCAGGAACGTTTCCTAAAATTTTAATCGTGTCTTCAAATTTATTCCAATTATTTATCAAAAGAGCATTTGAAGTTTCAAGTTCTGCGATGGCCCGATCCCATGTAATCAAATGTGTCGTTAGGGAAGTTAACTCCTCTAATAAAGTATCAGTATCCGGCTGAACTTCTCCTTTTCCAAAGGAAGCAGAATCGACTGAGTCAAATTGAGAAATTATTTCCTTGATTTTGCTGAAGTTGTCTCCGCAATATCTTACAGCTTGTAACCAAGTGCCACAACGTGTAATCACAGGCTGAGGAGGACCGGTAAGTCTGGAGATATTTCTTTCAACTTTTCGATTCTGCTGGGAACTTTAAGAAACATGTTTTTCCTTGTTGCAATCAACGAATCGGTTTGTGGAAAATTGCAGTGGATTGTTTCAGCAATTATGTGGAGCCTACGTGTAAAAGACACCTCAAATGAAGCATCTTCGGGAACAGTACATAAAGTGCTGTAACTGCTTTCATCATGTACTTGTAGCATCAATTACCAATAGGTACTCTTTATCGTATTTTACTCCCTCTGGGCTGCACCGATGGCGCAGTAGTGTAAGCGATGGCTTCTGATCGTTCGTCCGAAAGGGGTCAGGGTTCGAATCCCGGTGAGGCATGGATGTTGTGTTTGTCTTACGGCACTGGCTCTCTCCCTTCCCTGGAACCAGTGATCCTGAATTAGGGACGGGTGACTGCTTATAGCGAGTTGCTCATGGTGGTCGTTAAACCTCCAATCAAAATAAAAAAACTCCATCTGGCAGTAAAATCTACAACAATTCTTTGATCAATTTAGCAATCAATCGTGTGGTGGTTACATTTTGCTAGTTCTTCGCAAGTAATTAAGAATGGGATCGACGGTGCAGATTCATTCAGATGTCCAACAATAGCGTTTCCTATATACACTCTCGGACTAGGAAATTTGCGCACCTAAAAGAAAACATGCTACAACCGCGAAGCTTAGCAAATAGCTAGAGTGCGTGCTGGTAAGCAATTGATCCACGTTTGGTGCGAGTGTACATGACCGCACACCCTGTGGGAGCGCTGCTAGCACGAACAGGCAGCCTTATAAACCGGCGTGTAGTCGATACCCCATGAAAGCGAAACGCACCGGTCGACGCAAGCAAGAGCATTAACACCAGAGTGTGCTGCCATTAACACCAGAACATCAAGAATGCCGGGTAGACGCCAAAAACGTCAATTTACGCAACTTATACGGACTTTGAGAGAGGCCTGACCATCGGGCTGAAATCCGCAAGGCGGTCGGAGTGTCGTATAGCCCGCCTCGTGATCTGACCATACTGTCCGACTTTGTTGGGAGCAGTGCACACGTGACAACACTACCATACGGCGGAGTGGCTCCGGACGGACCAGGAGGACTACCGGTAGAGGGGTATCGACGGATCGTGCGCTAGGCGCGAACGGATCCCACGGTCCACTATACAGACAGATAAATAGGCTCCTGTGTGCCCACGAACAATTTCCCCACTCTTCGCGGAAACGATTCTGCGATCCCAACGCTTCTTTCGTGTGCTGCCACCAGAACATCTCCAGCTCCGTGCGCAGTGGTGTTCTTCAACTAAGATCAAAATAGGGAACTCTGACTTTCTCCCAGATTTTTTGTACAGTTTCGTCGTACATCATCTTCAAGTAATTTTTTCTTAAAGTTTAAAGTAAATTCGTATGGAATTATTTAATCTCAGTATTTTTCTAAAAAAACTTTTAAACACTAGATTGTTTACTTTTGACCACGAGAAATCTGAACCGCTAGTGCACGGCATAAATCCAAACTAATCTGGTTACTGTTCCCTGGAACGTCTGTAAGAAGCCTTTGTTTCAACAAAGTGTTTTTCACTTTGTTTTTTTGACGTTTCCCAGTTTTAGTATGTTGCAAAACTTAAAAAACGCCGGTCGGAAGAAATAGGCGAAGCGCCCACACCACAAAACAAAATATTTCATTCAATTCTCAGTCCTTTATTTCGAAATTTGTTAATGAATGCCTTTAATTTGGATGATATAGTTGATTCAATTTTGGGCATGTCAGTTTACTTAACAACTTGATCAAGAAATACAAACTTCTGACAATGACATGAACGAAAGGATTTAGGAACAAACTGGACACTAAACTACGTATTAAGTGACAGATGACTCAGTTTGCTTGTTTTTATATCTCATCTGAGATGAGGAAGCAGACTGCCATCTGTCATCTTTGATGAGGTGAGAAACTTGAAAACGTGAAACTTGCCATCTGTCGGCTCACAGATTGTTAGAACAAAAAATATTGGGTAGTTTTGCGTAAAAACCAGCGATTTATGTAAAAATATTGAAATAAGGACTTACAGTTTCATTCCAAGCACGCAATAAGTAAACACCCTTTTAAAACACTGTAACTTGAGGTACACTTAGTAAACAATGTTGCTTCAACTTGCACAACACACAAAATAAAGCGTTGAAGATGAATCAATCCACCAGTATACAAATTAATCACAAACTAATTTGAACAAATATTAATAGAAGTTAAATTATAACCAAATATAGACTAAAAGCAAGTAGAACATTGTCGTAGCAATTGAAGTAGAAAACGAACCTAACGCTGATCCCCATCTGTCACACATCACACACAACGATCCCAGTTTTTTTGTTACTTGATTGACCTCTGACGTACTGTCAGTGCTGCCATATCAAAAGAAACTATTGGGAGTTGAGATATGACGTTAAGGTCGAAAAGACTAATCTAGAAATAAACAAATTTTACATAAGAGATATCAACAAAAGAGAAAGGTAACCAGATTATACATACAGAGGTTCAAAGTAATGGAAACACTGTTTATAGAAAATGTTTTATTGATAAGCTGTAGGCTCTCATAAAAGTCATGCACATACAATAATTATATTATTATAACTTGTAAGACTTATGCAAAAGTCATGCACATACAATAATGTTTTATTAATAAACTGTAGGACTTATACAACTCATGCACATACACAATAACGGAATTTGAGACCATTCTTCCTGCAAAATAGTCTCAATTGTGCAGTGATGTTGGAGGTGGAAAGTGTGTTCTGACATTCAGCTCCTGATATTCCCACAAATGTTCAATAATATTGAGGTCTAGAGATTGAGATGGCCAGCGTAGCTGCTACACCTCATCTTCATGCCCTGCAAACCACAGCTTTACACGTTTCGCGTAATAAACTGGTGCATTTTTTGCTTGAAACCACTGTAATCAGGGACTATGCCTTCAACATTGGGTACAAGTGGTCCCCAAGAAAGGATTCATACATTTCAAATGTGACATGACCCTGAAAAATAACCAATGTCCCTAAGGAATACCATGACATGGTCTCCCACGGCACCAGGGATCAATCTCTATGCTTCACAATCGGAACCAAACAACGGGCTGGTACGCTTCTGCAAATTCTCGCCAGACGTGCACTGTACTATTGGCGAAAATAATGTAAAGCATGATTCTTGAGACCAGATGTCACGTTGCCAGTCCGGTTTTTATGTGCTTCGAACAATCTTACACGTTTTGTTGCATTGATGTTGGTAATCATAGGTTCGTGGATTGCAGCATGGTCAAAAATACCAGCACGTTGAAGTTTCCAACGAACTGTTAAGAAGGAAGCGAGATCATCCGGACTGGTGTTCAACTCTGCTGCTATTTTCAGAGCCGTTGTTTTGTGCGTCCATTGTACAATCCCTGCCAACGTGCGCCTATTCCTATCTGATATCTTCGAATAGCGCCCACACGTTTCTCTTTTGGAGGAAACGCAACGTCCTTTTTGATAGGTAGTCATAAGTAATCAGTTCCAAGTGTTACATCTACTATTTCTGCCGTTCTAGTTACTGAAGCTCTTGTAAGACGCGCACCAACGATCATGCCTTTTTTGAGGTCATTAAGATTTGACACTGTTGACAATTACTCCACAACAACTGCTTCATCTGAGACTGTGGAGCTGTTACATGATACTCAATATAGTACTGTGAACTCCTTTATGTACCTCACATCGCAGGTGACGCTATACTTGTGATTTGCATATGACTTATTGTGTGTCTCCAGTCGCAGTAGGTATTTCCATTTTTTTCTTGATAAACCCCTCTATGTCACAAATTATTAAAAACCGAATTGTACATCGAAATGTCAGAGGAACAAGGTTTTCTAAAATACTGGATAACACGTAGTATATAAAAACATGAATCATATTTGAAAAAAACATCAAGCACTGATTTCTAATGTTTCTTAAGATCAAGGAGATGTTTTGATTATTTTACTGAGTGTAGGTGGCTCACAACCGCAGGATATGGCAAATAGACCACAAAACTCCTACGCTTAATTCACTGCAATAAGTGCATCTGTGTTTTTCTCTGGCCTGAAATCTATACTTACACTCTATTCAATGTACACACGTGCCAGCGATATTAAAAGGAAAACGAGGTTTCAGGGAACTACTGTTTATGTGGTGATCACTGTGTTCAAGCTTCCAACAAAGCGATCTTTGATTGATGCGGTAATGTAGCAGGAGAAGCGTGGTGCAAAATAAACCCAGTGACCGGCAGTCCAGAGAAAAGCTTCATTAGACATAGTTTTGTGCATTATTTTATCAAAAGCGAAGATCCTCTCTACATGCTTCGCGAAATTTTCTCGAACCAATTTGAAATTTTCTCAAGAAAGGAAATAAGCATAAAACACTGAATTTACAGAGAATTTCCACATCACCTTTTCTGCTTCTCAAATCAGGGCGAACTTGTAATTTTGATAGACATGCACCATATATACTTCAAGACCCCCTTCTTGCTATTTAGAAT
Organism: Macrothele yani; assembly: GCA_039090855.1. Classification (NCBI taxonomy): domain Eukaryota; kingdom Metazoa; phylum Arthropoda; class Arachnida; order Araneae; family Macrothelidae; genus Macrothele; species Macrothele yani. Next base: position 90,364 of record JAYWMT010000274.1, read on the forward strand.
GTTTATGGGTTACGCCGGTCAAAGTAAAACGAAAGAAAAAGAGGGAACAAAACGGAAAAACGTCAAGTAACAAGTTATTTTTTATAATGATGAGCTATTTTTTGTACTCAACTGACATAAAGTTTCTCTTCTTCAGTTATTCGAGTGAGAAATGTGAAAGACTAAAGATTTCAGCGTCCGATGTACTGATAATTGATGAAGATATATTAGAAGAAAAAAACTTTGTATCTACTAAAAAATAGTTATTTTGTCCTAAATTTTCATTTACAGGTTTTGAAAATTTCGAATCGTAAAGAAACGGATGACATATCTGCAAAGTAACTGTGAAATTACTGGGGGCTAAAATCTTTGATTTTAACAGTATCTAAATTAATTTCCATTTTAGATGAAATTGTATTTGTACTAGATTTATCCAGAATATAGGCGAATTAGGGTGTTGCTGCCACATAAAAAGTTCTAAAATAACTCAAATAACTGGAATAACTAGACAGAAAAAACAATTCTGGTCCTACTGCATTCTCGAAACATCTGATGTTTCATAGTTTTATAAATTTCTCTGCCTGTGAAAAAAAAATCAAAGGGATCCTTGAGTACTAAAAGTAATACAGGGAGCTCATAAAAGAATTATGAGGTTTAACAGCCATGTATTTTCCGTATTTCCTACCTTATACAGTCATGACATCTCTCAATCGGAAGTGCAACTACCAAAGTTTGATATATGTTACTGAAAGTCCCTCTATGCCCGCTCTTTTCGTCATGAGCAATAGGGAAGCACACCGCAACACCTCAGAACTGCGCTCGACACTGCGAAAAATAAGTGGTATGAATTCATAGAGAATTATTGAAAATGATGTGCTGCAAAGTTGCCGGTGGGTCTCAGACTTTCAAAGAAATTTTTCTGTTTTGAAAAGTTTCCGTTTTCAACTTCAGCATTTCGACAGATTTTCCTTTGTCACAAAGTCCGTTTTTCCAGAAAAATCAGTTTCAGGTTTTTCTGTTTACTCATTTCTCATGTAGTCGTTTCAAAGTCTCTTCTCCCTTGGTACTGATTTCAGTTCGGTATGTATGTCTGTTGTCCAGTTTTGGTTTGTCCTTCTTGTTAAATATCTTTGATGTTAATAACAGTGAATAAACGGTTTAAAAAAATAATAATTTGAAGATGAAAATTAGAATTGTTCCAGTGGCGAGGAGCCTTTACAATTATCTGCGCAAGTAGAATCAATGCGTCCGCTCACGAAATAAGATCAATCTTATCTAACAGCTATTGTCGGAGATAAATACTTACCTCTAATAAGCATGGGGCATTAATGAAATACCTAATTTTTCAATTATTTTAAAATTATCCTATCAATAATTTTTTGTTTAAAAATTTCACAGGTAGTAATAAATTGAAAATTGAAAATAAGTGTTAATATTTCTCTCTATTAGTATTCAGGTTCTATAACATAATATTTTGCTGCTTAATTGTAAACAATCTATGACATATTGTATTTGTGCTGTTATAACCCTTTGTTCTTATATTTATACAATGGAAGGTGAAAAAAAAATTGGCGACTTCAGATTACACTTGGCAATAAAAAAAAAAAATATTTTGGCGAATGCGGTGGTCAAAACTTTAAAAAAGCCAGAAAACCGCTGCATTCCTTGATATGACACATTTCTTTTTTATAGTTTGCTCTTTTCAATCAGGGTGTATGAGTACTATCCTATTTCCAAATAAGGAACTCTATCCAGATTCGTCAATGCTCTGCTGTAACGGCACTGCGCACCTCAACCATGATACTACTTCATTTCTTGCCCATAGGCATTTCAGGCAGAGTGCCGTTTATATTGTCTGCTTCCCTTTACTTTACCTCCAACTCCGATTTGATACACGTGACATAACAGAATCTCATTGGCTGGTAAATTTTAACACTGTCATGCTGGCTTTTGAGATTTTATCTGTGATCACGAACATTATTAGATGTGATAAATACAGACATCTGACGTGGACCAGGAACATCAAACAAAGATCTTCGCTCTTTCCACGTTTATAAGTGAGTCACGTGAAAGTTCTCATTGGCCGCCAACGGGAATCGAACCCAGGGTCTTCCAGTTACGCGCCTGGATATGCTTCCACTACACCACAGCGGCCTCGAAGTCCTCCAGACTCACACACGCTAACGGCCAAGCCAATTTGGCAGGTTGCTTCTTGGAGCCCCGCACAATGCTCGGGATTCACCAAAGATGGTAAGCAGCAACTGAAGAAATAATTAGAAGAAAAATTAATAATTAATGCAGACATCTGACGTGGATCAGGAACATCAAACAAAAGTAACTGGAAGACCCTAACTGGAAGACCCTGGGTTCGATTCCCGGTGGCGGCCAATGAGAATTTTTTGTGACTCACTTATAAACATGGAAAGAGCGAAGATCTTTGTTTGATATTATTAGATGTGAATAGAGACATTCACAACACATACAAATTTCGACTGAAATTACTTCAATTTGAACTTTTCGTTGTTTCAACAGCAGAAAAGAGTGGGGATTGGAGAGGAGAAGAAACATTCTACGCAAAATATACTGCCGGTTAAAAGTGAAACATGAAAACAAAATTGTGAAAAAATAAAATGAAGCAGTAGAAACTTGCGAACAAATTTCACCGTACAGCTGAGTTTAAGGTGGTTCCACCTAAAATCTCCAATGGTAACACTTCTGTACATATTTTCTTCGCAATTAATGTATTCCCAAGGACGAAAATGTGCACATCGATATATAACTAACTCTAAGTTATAACATGGGATACTTAATACTTGCTAAAATATAACCATAACTATATTAAAAATAAATAATTTTTCTCTGAGTAATGTTCAGACCTGTTAATAGATGGCGCGACCTGTACATTGATGAAATCAGTAGACAAACAAATGTTGGATTGCTTAATTATGTATGACGTAGAAGTCTTGTCTTACTTCTACGTTAACTTAAAACAACAACATACTAAGAAACAGTTCCTAAATGAACGAAAACCTTAACGGCCAGACGAAACATGTAAACAACAGAAGTCAAACTTACGGAAAAAGATGATTTATTAAGGATGTAGCAAACACATCGTAGCATAGCATAATGCACTAAACTCTCCACACACCACACATTATCACAACACTCCTATCAATAATTAGTTTACAACCCAACGCTCGTCAAGCAACAATTTAGTCGTCGCTTTTATATCTTGTTCTTATCAATATCAGGCATACGTCACGTGCATTTAACCTTAATTGTGTTGCCAAACGTATTCGTTTGAGAGAAAAGATATTACGTTGAGAGTGAAGAATAGCAGAATAAACTCAAGATTTACATAGGGAAAGAAACTAAAAAGGAAAGTTAATGTAGAATATGCGTCACATATGGTTATGTTTTATCAAGCGTTAGGTATCCCATGCTATAACTTAAAGTTAGTTTTATCGATGTGGAAATTTTCGTTCTTGGGAATACACTAATTGCGAAAAATATATATACAACAGTTTTACCATTGGAAACATAAGGCAGAGGTTTTAGGTGGAACCGTTTTAAAATGATAAATCTCACGTATGTAGGATGGAGGCACACGCAAAGGTCAATGTGCATGTCAGAATGCCCGATAAAAGGATTACTATTCATCGGAGGCTATTAGTACAACGTGGCATGTTCCAGAGAAATCAGAAACAGCCATTTTCTTTGGCTTTTAGCAAAGAAGACACTAAAAGATCCAGAACTATTGAGAGCCGTTGGGAAGTTAAAGACCACCAGTCAATTACGGAGGAAAGTCGATTCTTTAGTGTCAACCACTAACTGATTTCGAGGTACGGAAATCAATTTCAAACAAAGGGAATCAATTTCTCCCAGAGACTTGCGCCAGAAAATTCAAGTGTAACTATCTGTAAAGTAGTCAGATGCATAGCATTAGTTGCAGAATTCAGGAGTTCTTTTACGCGTTCTTTTCGCATCACAGTTACAATAACCCAGGTTTCAGTTTCTACTGTGATCAGAAGCCTCCATAACTACGTACACCATGCCAGAAAACGTGTTGAATGTATGCCACGATGTGCCAGCCGTAGGTGCACCCGTTTAAAATGAGGTCATGATCACGCTGACTGGACCTTGAAACAATGGAGTAACATCTTCTTCACGGACGAGTTGCGTTTCTCTCTGAAATCGGAAGCAGACTGCAGTAGAGGATGGAACCCGCTACACGTATAAAAACTCACGTAGTACTGCTTTTGATGTCACCCACGTCATTTAAAAAATCCTCTTTGTTTCTTACGTGTTCTAATTCCCTGCATTTTATGCCTATATTGCCTTGAAAAAGCTTCACAGTGGAGAGTGAAAGCCCGGTGAATCTTTATGCATACTACACCACAAAAATAAACGGATTTACTACGCTATAAGCATTCCTTGAGCATCCGCTACACGTCTTTAACAGTTATTTTCCTATACTTTCCACTATGTCAAGAAGACCTGTCAAAATACAAATTTGTCGGTAACGCAGATAGAACTCGCTCCTCGTCCCTCCGGAGCCAGTTGTTCTAACCGACTAAACTACACCGACGGAATGTATCGCTCCATATTTGTCTCTTGATATGTGCTTCACCTCTGTGGTACGTCATATTGTCTATCTCTTAATTTTTTTTTAAGTGAAGAAAGAATTTTCATTAATTCTAGACGATGTGTGAAACAAACATCACACATTTTTCAAAGAACCCAACTGCCAGTAGATTCATTTTCCACAATGGGTGCCAATGTGAAAACATAAATTTCTCGGTGTCGAAATTGAAGCCACACCTCTTCACGACTAAACTACAATGACTGAATGTATCACTGAAGATTTGTCGTCTTGACACGTGCTTCACCTCTGTAGTACGTCACATGCTTTATTTCCCTGTGGCAATTATTGTCTTCTTGTTTGCTGTATCATCTTACTTAGGGTATGACTCACCGATGCCAAACCTACTTTACTTCATCACTTCTAAATCTACATAACTTCTATATTCCATACCTACTAAACGTTTTGTTTATCAAATGTCCACCATAACTTGTGGCTGTGTCTTTGAGGCATATTACGGTTCACACGCGTCTCTATTGACTTGTGCTTGTAAAGCATATTCGCCGTACATCATCGCACTATGCTATGACGTTTGATATGAATTGTTTAATTATTTTTTGAGCTATGTTCATTGTTTTGCTTCCTTTTCAACTTTTGACGGGCAGTGAACAAAGGCTTCTTTCTACACTCGTTGGATTGTTATACTGTTGATTTCGAGTGAAGCGGAAACACTGTGTTAAGCTGGTTTTGGTTATTTGAGCCAGCAAAATTTTAATTCAACCGAGAAAACAGTTCATTCTAAAATTATCAGTTTATTGAAGTATTCCTTAATGCTGATTCACTCAGAGTTTTGGACTGGACCTGGTCAGAACTTACACATATTGTAAAGGCTGTTGGCAAGTGATAATAATCGTAAGAATTTTCTGACATCTTCTGCTCCAATTATTCAAGTCTGTGCTTTATGCATGGATTCCTGCATTTGATACAACCTTGAAATTTCCATCAATTACCGAATTTTTTTCTTGATTGAAGGTTTAACGACAAACGTAAGCAACTCAATGCGCTATAAGAAGTCACTCGTCCCTAATTTAGGGCCCCTGGATCCGGAGAAGGGGCAGAGCCAGCGCCATAAGACAAACACAACACTTAACATCTATCCCTTACCGGGATTCGAAACCTGGCCCTTCTCGATCGAATGGCCATAAGCAAGCGCTTAGACAACTTCTCCAAGCTGGGTGGCACCGAATTTTACTATAAAGATTTTATGACAATTTGTGTTATGCTAAGTATTCATATCTCTGATCCTCAAGTGCAAGTGGGCGCTGTTTTTTATTCTCGTCAGTCCAAACAATGGTTATTTATTTTAATTGTTTTATTTTATTTTATAAAATTTCTGCTTTACAGTATTGTAGAAAAGTACTATAATACTCAGTAGCAATACAATATGTGCCACAACCATAAACTAACTGTACACATAAAGTAAACAAGTTCACCAATGAAACTCACAAAATAAGACAAATCACCAAAACTTTCACAAACATAAATTCTGCATAACAACAAAACTCATTCCATTGAAAATTAATATCAATTAAATAGACTAATTACCAATTGTCAATATGAATCAAATATCATATGTTAGCAATAATGAAATGTACAGCAAGGGGCCAGGGGAAAAGGCTGAAATACTGCCTGACAAGCCCTGATCCCCTCTAAATAAAAATAAAATATTCTAGTCGAGTCAAGACAACGAAAACAATTTTACAATACGTTTCTTTTACAAATCATAAAGCAATAAATTCCAATATTCAATTTCCCGTAAAAAAAAACTCCTTAGCACACGCTTAAATACCGGATAACGTATCTCTGATCTAATAATCAACGGTAATCCATTCCATTCACGCAATTCCAACACATTGATATTGTTAAACATTAAGGTGGTTCCACCTAAAATCTCTGCCTTATGTTTCCAATGGTAAAACTTTTGTACATATTTTCTTCGCAATTAGTGTATTCCCAAGGATGAAAATTTGCACATCGATAAAACTAACTTTAAGTTATAGCATGGGATACTTACTACTTGCTAAAACATAACCACAATTATATTAAAAATCAATCATTTTTCATTGAGTAATGTTCAGACCTGTTAATAGATGGCGCGACCTGTTCATTGATGACGTCATTAGACAAACAAATGTTGAACTGCTTTATCATGGTTATGTTTTAGCAAGTATTAACTATCCCATGCTGTAAATTGAAGTTCGTCTTATCGATGTGCAAATTTTCATCCTTTGGAATACAATAATTGCGAAGAAAATATGTACAGAAATTTTACCATTGGAAACATAAGGCAGAGATTTTAGGTGGAACCCCTTAAACCTGTACGAGCCCACGGAACAGAAAAACCCGACGCACCCCGAGTATCATAGGAGTGAGTGGTGCTCCGTAATGCTATCAAGTTGGAGTATCTTCCTGTAAAAATACGTTCATGAACCATCAGCAGCAATCTGTATTTATGTAGTTCCTCAATAGTTAATACACTGCTGGCCACCCAAAATGTAACACCAAGAAGGACACGAGAGAGAGAAGCCAGATTTACAGAACACATAACAACAGATACAAAGATGAAACGATTGAGCTTACTGGCCCGTGCGACTTGCGGAACACGCAGACATCAATAGTTCGCGTGGCCACCATGGCTGGCAATAACGGCCGCTACACGCCACGGCATCAAACGAAAGAGGCTTTGGATATGGGCTTGGGGTATGTCGGTCCAGGATGCTTCCACACGTTGCCACAGTTCATCAGGCGTAACTGCGAGTGGTGCTTGTCGGGCCACTCGGTTGCCGATCAGCGACCAGACGTGTCGATGGGCGACATATCGGGAGAACATTCGGGCCACGGCAGCAGTGACACCTGGTGGGCTGTGAAGAATTGTTGCACGTTGCGTGCCACCTGAGGTCCGCGCATTGTCCTGTTGAAACGTGGCCGCTGGCAGGTCCTGCAGGTAAGGGAGGACTACAGGCTGCTAAACGTCGGAGTTGTAGCGGTGTCTGTTAAGTGTACCGGCGATGCGTACCAGAGAGGTGCGGGTGTCATATCCAATTGGGCCCCAAACCATAACGCCAGGCGACGGACCGGTATGGCGATGCATAATGCACGCGTCATACAGTCTCTCGCCGCGGTGCCGCCACACGCGGATCCGACCATTGTGGTGTTGCAGGCAGAAGCGGGATTCGTCGGAGAAAACAGTGTCGTGCTATTCCGTAGTCCAGGTGCGGCGTTCAACGGCTCACTACCGCCGCACTCGCCGGTGATGTAACGTCAATGGTAATCGGAGCAATGGGCGCCGTGCGACAAGTCCCCGCTCCTGCAGATGACGTCGAACGGTACGTTCTGACACAGATTGTTGCGCAACACAACCTAATTTCTGCGCTAACGTTCGTGATGTGGTAGTGCGAGCCGTCAATGCCCGCCGCACAACATGCCGGTCCTCTCATTCGGGGGTGTGCCGCGTCTGCGGCAATCACTCACGTCGGTCCGTCCGTCCCTCCTGCACCCACCGAATCCATACTCTCCTCACTGTGGCAGGATGTCGTCCCACACGGGCGCCGATGTCTCGGTACGATAAACCGCTGTCGCGATAAGCCGCTATTCGTCCTCTGTCGAACTCCGGAACGAGCTGGAATGACTGCCGTATTCTGCGACGAGGCACCAGGAAGCTTCCCACGCACAGGTCCGGCAGCACAACACAGTTCCACTACTTACACCTCGCCTTCTGTGCACCACTCTCATAGTGCTTCTCGGTGGCGAGCCGGGGTGCACATGATTTGCATATGCCCTGCAATGCTAATCGTTTGCATGTCCTCTTGCGGGCGACGCATGCCGCGAATGTCAGGCCAATCGGATGCTTCCTTCTTGGTGTTGCATTTTGGGTGGCCAGCAGTGTATTTGAAAATGACCGAAAAGAACCTCCGATCCAACCAAATAATTTAACAATAGGACAAACTTCCTCTGCAACACAGATGAACGAACTATGTTACGCCTTGTCGCCGCACCCCATATTAAAATGCAGTACGACAATACAGGAAAAATGAAAGAATAGTATAAAATTAACAGAATTCTAACTGCCAAAAAACCAAAATCTTGCCAACTGGACGATAATTTGCCACATCAGTTGCCAAACCCTTTTTAAAGACAACACGATTTCCAGTAAGGGTAATTTAATGCTAATCTGCCTTTGTTGAATTGGGTGAACTCTTGGTAAACTGTGTCAGGAAAGGTGCAGCTGGGTGGGCTATCTCTCAGGGAGGGTAGGAGGAAGGAAGGATCAACATTCATGTATTACCAAAGTGATGACCTTTGTCTTAGCATTGCAGTACGAGACCACAACCCCTAACCGAGGGACTTACCATGACTACGATATTCGAAACAATGGTGACATTTGGCAACGTAAGTCTAAATAGGCTCAAAGTTTATCACATCTCTTAAGGTTTAGTCACTCTTCTAAATAAATGAAACAAAGTCTCCCACGTTTCTTAAAAAATTTCTTTGTGTTACAAAAACACTCCTTCATTTAAAGAAGAAGATGATTTGCTATGGGAAAGCCATACGCATTTCTTTTCTTTCTTTTTAATTTTTTTAATTAGTATCGCTGCCATTCTCTTCAAATGACAATATCAGAACAATTAAAGAGGAAATTAAAGCTGATTTCCAAATTTTTATTATAAAAGATTTTCCTTCATTTTTACACATTTTTGTCACTCCATTTCAAATTCAGTGCTTTGCATCCTGTGTAGCTGTATTACAACGTAGGATTTTCGACAATTGGCGTAACGTTCTTGGAAAATTGTCGAGAAATCCTGTTTGGTTTACGTGTTTTCAGATGCTTTTGCGTCAAACGTGACGTATAAGCCAGAGGGCACATGTGCACGAAAGCAGTTCCACGATGTCTATTTAAGCTCCCGACTGCATCTGCATTTCCTAGGGAGTTCAACGAAAAAACGTTAAGGATGCTATTTGTGTGGAAATTTGTTTTAGCCGTACTTCTTTGTACATGCCAAATGGATGAAATTCAAATGACTGTTGATGGCAAGGAATGTAAGTTACAGTTTTTTCAAACTATATATAAAAAATACCGAATTTTCCCAAGTGCATGCTTTTGTGTTTGTATAATATACCTTACTTGCCTATGAAGTTATTCCTACCTTGAATGCAACGGTTGCTAAAGGTAACGTCTCAATTTGAAGAAACGCATTTTTCTTAACTTAAAAGGATTGGATTTTTATGACATCTGCAAAATATTGCAAAAAAAAACAAAAAAAAAACACTGATTTTATAAAGTCCATTTGGGAATGATTGAACTGGAATATTCAACATCGGAATTCTTGTTCATTGAACATAGATCGTCCGCCTGATTACATAACAGCTGAAAGAAAAGTGTTTGAACTCTGAAGAGATTCCTTTAGCTTCCAAAATGTGATGCAATCAGGCCCCGAAACGAAAAAAGGAGATGAAAAACTTCCCCAAACACAACAAAAACAAGCAAGGATATATTTTTTATTCACTTGAACAGTAGGTTATGATTTTTGAAAACAAAATTTTTGCAATGTTAATCAATTAAAAATAAACTCCTTGACGTTTCTTCTTGATTCAAATCTGTTGAAGATTATGACATGCATAGAATATATTGAAATCTAGAGAATTTTAAAAGTTTCCATTTTGTGCATTAATACTTTGCATTGTAGTCTTTCTGCTCTCAAAATTACAAAAGTGCATAACACAATTTTGCGCCTTTAAAGTGTATTTTGTAGCTCCATATAGAGTGTTTCCCTCTGTTTTGGTTCACATATTACTTACCAAGATACGTAGGTAGGCAAGAGTCACATTGACTTCGCTTGGCGCATGCGCACAAACAACGTACTTCTGTTTGCCACTTCTGGAGGCCACGGCGCATGCGTAGATGAGCAGATGATTGCATCTGTGTATGCTATCGGTGCCATTTTAAGAAATTTGTTATTTATTTTTTGATTGTCTTTCTGCCCTCAAAATTACAACAGTGCTTCACACAAATTTATGCTTTTTAGTGCATTTTGTAGCTCCATGTAGAGGGCTTCCGACTGTTTAGGTTCACGCATTACTTACCAAGATACGTAGGTAGGCAAGAGCCACATTGACTTCGCTTGGCACATGCGCACAAACCACGTACTTCTGTTTGCCATTTCTGGAGGCCACGGCGCATGCGTAGATGAGCAAATGACTGTATCCGTGTCTGCTATCGCTGCCATTTTAAGAAAGTTATTTATTTTTTGATTGTCTTTCTGCCCTCAAAATTACAACAGTGCTTCACACAAATTTATGCTTTTTAATGCATTTTGTAGAGTGCTTTATGCTTTTAGTACTATGTAGAGTGCTTCCGACTGTTTTGGTTCACGCATTACTTACCAAGGTACGTAGGTAGGCAAGAGCCACATTGACTTCGCTTGGCGCATGCGCACAAACCACGTACTTCTGTTTGCCATTTCTGGAGGCCACGGCGCAAGCGTAGATGAGCAAATGACTGTATCCGTGTCTGCTATCGCTGCCATTTTAAGAAAAGTTATTTATTTTTTGATTGTCTTTCTGCTCTCAAAATTACAACAGTGCTTAACACAATTTTGTGCTTTTTAGTGCATTTTGTAGAGTGCTTTATGCTTTTAGTACTATGTAGAGTGCTTCCGACTGTTAGGTTTACGCATTACTTACCAAGATACGTAGGTAGGCAAGAGCCACATTGACTTCGCTTGGCGCATGCGCACAAACCACGTACTTCTGTTTGCCATTTCTGGAGGCGACGGTGCATGCGTAGATGAGCAAATGACTGTATCCGTGTCTGCTATCGCTGCCATTTTAAAAAAGTTATTTATTTTTTGATTGTCATTTTTCTCTCAAAATTACAACAGTGCTTAACACAATTTTGTGCTATTTAGTGCATTTTGTAGCTCCATGTAGAGTGCTTCCGACTGTTTAGGTTTACGCATTACTTACCAAGATACGTAGGTAGGCAAGAGCCACATTGACTTCGCTTGGCGCATGCGCACAAACCACGTACTTCTGTTTGCCATTTCTGGAGGCCTCGGCGCATGCGTAGACGAGCAATGACTGTATCCGTGTCTGCCATCGCTGCCATTTTAAGAAAGTTATTTATTTTTTGATTGTCTTTCTGCTCTCAAAATTGCAACAGTGCTTCACACAATTTTATGCTTTTTAGTATATTTTGTAGAGTGCTTTATGCTTTTAGTACTATGTAGAGTGCTTCCGACTGTTTTGGTTCACGCATTACTTACCAAGGTACGTAGGTAGGCAAGAACCACATTGACTTCGCTTCGCGCATGCGCACAAACCCAGTACTTCTGTTTGCCATTTCTGGAGGCCACGACGCATGCGTAGATGAGCAAATGACTGTATCCGTGTCTGCTATCGCTGCCATTTTAAGAAAGTTATTTATTTTTTGATTGTCTTTCTGCTCTCAAAATTACAAGTGCTTAACACAATTTTGTGCTTTTTAGTATATTTTGTAGAGTGCTTTATGCTTTTAGTACTATGTAGAGGGCTTCCGACTGTTTAGGTTCACGCATTACTTACCAAGATACGTAGGTAGGCAAGAGCCACATTGACTTCGTTTGGCGCATGCGCACAAACCACGTACTTCTGTTTGCCATTTCTGGAGGCCACGACGCATGCGTAGATGAGCAAATGACTGTATCCGTGTCTGCTATCGCTGCCATTTTAAGAAAGTTATTTATTTTTTGATTGTCTTTCTTCTCTCAATATTACAACAGTGCTTAACACAATTTTGTGCTATTTAGTGCATTTTGTAGCTCCATGTAGAGGTGCTTCCGACTGTTTAGGTTTACGCATTACTTACCAAAATACGTAGGTAGGCAAGAGCCACATTGACTTCGTTTGGCGCATGCGCACAAACCACGTACTTCTGTTTGCCATTTCTGGAGGCCACGGCGCATGCGTAGATGAGCAAATGACTGTATCCGTGTCTGCTATCGCTGCCATTTGAAGAAAGTTATTTATTTTTTGATTGTCTTTCTGCGCTCAAAATTACAAGTGCTTAACACAATTTTGTGCTTTTTAGTGCATTTTGTAGAGTGCTTTATGCTTTTAGTACTATGTAGAGGGCTTCCGACTGTTTAGGTTCACGCATTACTTACCAAGATACGTAGGTAGGCAAGAGCCACATTGACTTCGCTTGGCGCATGCGCACAAACCACGTACTTCTGTTTGCCATTTCTGGAGGCCTCGGCGCATGCGTAGATGATAAAATGACTGTATCCGTGTCTGCTATCGCTGGCATTTGAAGAAATTTGTTATTTATTTTTTGATTATCTTTCTGCTCTCAAAATTACAACAGTGCTTAACACAATTTTGTGCTATTTAGTGCATTTTGTAGAGTGCTTTATGCTTTTAGTACTATGTAGAGAGTGCTTCCGACTGTTTTGGTTCACGCATTACTTACCAAGGTACGTAGGTAGGCAAGAGCCACATTGACTTCGTTTGGCGCATGCGCACAAACCACGTACTTCTGTTTGCCATTTCTGGAGGCCACGGCGCATGCGTAGATGAGCAAATGACTGTATCCGTGTCTGCTATCGCTGCCATTTTAAGAAAGTTATTTATTGTTTGATTGTCTTTCTTCTCTCAATATTACAACAGTGCTTAACACAATTTTGTGCTATTTAGTGCATTTTGTAGCTCCATGTAGAGTGCTTCCGACTGTTTAGGTTTACGCATTACTTACCATGATACGTAGGTAGGCAAGAGCCACATTGACTTCGCTTGGCGCATGCGCACAAACCACGTACTTCTGTTTGCCATTTCTGGAGGCCACGGCGCATGCGTAGATGAGCAAATGACTGTATCCGTGTCTGCTATCGCTGCCATTTTAAGAAAGTTATATATTTTTTGATTATCTTTCTGCTCTCAAAATTACAACAGTGCTTAACACAATTTTGTGCTTTTTAGTGCCATTTGTAGCTCCATGTAGAGTGCTTCCGACTGTTTAGGTTTACGCATTACTTACCAAGATACGTAGGTAGGCAAGAGCCACATTGACTTCGCTTTGCGCATGCGCCCAAACCCCGTACTTCTGTTTGCCATTTCTGGAGGCCTCGACGCATGCGTAGACGAGCAGATGACTGCATACCGTGTCTGCTATCGCTGCCGTTTTAAGAAAATTATTTTTTTATTAATTTTCCAGGGGAGTGTAAAAACTTACAAATTATTATTGCATTCAAGAAAGTTATTTGTTGTGCTGGAATCAAAAAGTGTTTTCAGAGTGCGTTTCAATCTTTTGGTTCTGAGTCAATCAAATTCATTTCGATGAGGCTGTTTTGCACTTAGTTGATACGTTTTTAATTACAGCAAACAACAAAAGAAGTGTCTTTCGCTCCCTACCTTTTTCTAATTGACATAATATATGTGAATATTGATTAATGCACCTCAAAAATGTTTCACATTCTGATGTTTTCCCTGGAATTTTTCAAATGTACATCAATTTATTTTAATTTAATTCCCGAATAATAAGATAGTCACTTTTTGTGATCGAATAATTCTTTCTAATCACCATTTCAACCTAAGAGTTTCCACGAACAAACAAATACTGCTTCGGCATAAGAATTTTTCTGAACAAAGAGACGCCAATATTTGAACGGAATTTGAAATGCATACTTAGGGGCATAGACCCTAAGTATGCATTTCAAATAATAAAAAAGTCATCTAAATCAAAAACTGGCGTGTTTTGATTTAGATGTCTTCTCAAATTGAGAAGAACCCCTGAAGTTCATGAGATCTTTGCAGATAATCTTAGTAGAAAGGTGCTTGAGAACTTTTTTGAAACACTTAAAAGCTACCGTTAAAAAATTCTGTATATTTATTCTTGATATAAATAGTTGAAGATTACAATGAATCATCGACTTATTTTTGGTTTAATTCCAGAATAATAAGGTAGTCACTTTTTCTTAATCAATAACTTTTGAAATCACCATTTCGGCTTAAGGGTTTCCACGAACAAACAACTACGTGTTGGAAATACATGGAATAATTTATATAGTCATAAATCTACCTGTTCTTTCTAAGTAACATGAAAAGAACAGCTACATGGAATGAACAGCTTGATTTATGGAAAGGAGAGCTTTGATTATGTCTATGTTAAATACATACTGTTTCGGTATAAGAATTTCTCTGAACAAAGAGACCTAAATAATTGTAAGAAATTTGAAAATGTATACTTCGGGGCATCATCATCATCATCATTGTCAACCATTATCAATCCACTGCTGGGCGAAGGTCTCCCCAAGTTTCCTCCACAACGGTCTGTCTTGTGCCAGTCTCGTCCATGTCACTCCTGCATACTGTCGAATTTCATTCACCCATCTCCCATGTGGTCTTCTTCAGGGTCTTTTCCTGTTCCTTGGAATCCAATTTAAAATTTCGGCTGTCCATCGATGGTCTGTCCTTCTGGCAGTATATTGCCATTTCAGGGATTTAACTCTGATCATGATGTTTTCCACTCTTGTCATTTTTCGGATCCACGAGTTCCTCTTCTTATCTCTCCTGGTTACACCAAGCATGCACCTCTCCATGATTCTTTGAGTTGTCTGCAGCCTTTGTAGGTCTCTTTTAGTTAAAGTCCACGTCTCTGCACCATATGTAAGCAATGGAAGGATGCATTGATCAGACACTTTTCTTTTAAATTCGGGGCATAGACTACCTTAAATCACTGATAACGTGAAACTGGCGTGTTTTGATTTAGATGTCTTCTCAGATTGAGAAGAACCCCTGAAGTTCATGAGATCTTTGCAGATGATAATCTTGGTAAAAAGGTGCTTGAGAACTTTTTTGAAAGACTTAAAAGCTACCGAAAAAGAAACCCTGTACATTTATTCTTGATATAAATAGTGGAAGATAACGATCAATTGTTTTTACAAAACAGTAATGG
This sequence comes from Macrothele yani, assembly GCA_039090855.1. Taxonomy (NCBI): domain Eukaryota; kingdom Metazoa; phylum Arthropoda; class Arachnida; order Araneae; family Macrothelidae; genus Macrothele; species Macrothele yani. The sequence continues at coordinate 105,912 of JAYWMT010000274.1, forward strand.
ACTAAGTATGTAAGCTGGAAAATCCATTAGTGAGGCTTTTATTTTTCAGACATCGATCCATCTGTTTTTTTTTTCGACAGTGGCAGGTGTTATATGATTGGGCAATGTGTTTGCTTAATCATGTAACACCTAGACTCTTGATGTTATACTACAGCTATTATGGAAATTCGAACTGTCTGGGCGCCCGAGGAGCAAAAAGGAGAAATCTACAAATGGTTATTGAATCTGTTACTTTAATGACTTATTCATGAAAGTTCGAGAGCAGAGTGTGTTTAATTTGTTGTGTGCGCAACAGGACCGTAACCAGCCAAGAAGGCCAGAGGGGGCTTCTAAACATGCAGGGAGCTCAAGAAAAAAACAGTCCAATGCGCAGCTCAAGTTCTGACGTTAAGAGCATGTCATTTCCTTCTTCTAAAACAGAGAATAAAATCTTCATCGTGCAATTTAAACAGCAAACGACCCCTTCCCTCCTCCTCCCTGCGGAACTCATTTTGGTCTCTTGAATGTTTGCATATCCCACCAGGGGTTGAAGCCCCGTAAGGCACTAGGTCCCCAGTAATATTCCTATCGAGTCGAGTCGAGTAGAAACGATTTTTTTATTTGATTACTTTCCTTTAATTTATTGATATTAACAAAATTTAATGGTGTTAAAATTTTGAGACTTTAACAAAACTTTTGTGATTTAATAAAACTTTATCAAGCAATTAATTAGTTGTATTTAAAATAGCACATGATTTTTTTTGAATTGTTTATTTTCCCTTTTTTTCATTTTTACATGCATTACTTCCAAGGCTACGTAAAACGCGCCAAAAATAATCGCCAAATGTAGATTTTACATCTATCTCTAGAACTATGTGTCGTCGCTCAATGAAATTAGTTTCATTCGATTCAAAATGCAAAATTACATATAAAATTACATATCCTTGGCCATTTCCTTCCAAAACCTTTTTTTTTTTTTTTTTGGTGAATTTTCAAAATGTTTGGGGCCCCATTTGGGTGCCTTATTGTAGACGGAGTTTTCTGGTTAGCAAAATCCAAGTGTTAACAAGATTGAATTGTTGTACCGAAATTCAACTCAATCGGCACATAATTGTGGACGCTATCGTTTTGGCAGGCTGGTACATATAGGATACATAAACTTTTGAGATATTGTTCAGATTCAGATTCTCCAGCCTCTGAAACGTGTAGAAAACAACATTTTGAGTTCAAACTCACGTTGCCAGACTAATTGTAATAGCTTGTCCTATTATTTTTTAATAGAAGGACAAGCTCAGAAATTTAATCATTACACAAAGGTAGTCGAGCTTTAATGATTTTGCTAACGCATTTTATGCAAATTTTAATGTAGAATAATTAAAAGTACAACAAAAAGTTTCGATCATGGATATTTTAATTTTAAAAATTTTACGAATTTTTCATTCAATTTCAAAATAGCATTAAAATTACTAACTAATGCTAATTTTCACATTAGAACAAGCAAGAATCGTGAAGCGCGGAACTTTGTTGAAAATTCATGCATTAGGCAGTGGATTAAGAGATATTTATGCTTGATGAATTTCAGCACAGTTACAAGGTTTAAGCTGAATTAATTTATTTAGCAAAATGCTTCAATAATCTGATTTAGCTGAAATGCACAATTTTTCAGATCACATGTTTAAATATTCTTTTCGATTGCTTAAACCTAGATTATACTAAATATGATATTTGGGCAGATAGAATCAAGATCGATGTATTATTCAGAAAATAAACTTACCCATGTTGTTGGCCACTCTTGCCTTTGTAGCCACGTGGTTGGCTCCTTTTTTGCTCTGATGAAAGGTTTAGGCTATTTTTGCGAATAGAGTGATCATAGTAGTTGCTCTAATACAGTCTAAAATTTGTTTGGCAAAAATATAAAAAAAGAGAAAAGAAACAGAAAGATCATAAAACGACAAGAGTCTTGCCCTTTAAAGAGTTAAAGTAAACATTTATATATTTGGCCTTTTTTTTTCATTTTAGAATAGTTGGAATTCCCTGTCAGCCATATCATTGAATTTCTTCAAAAAAAGTTGAGGAGTCCAAATTTTTGGTTATGGTTTTTTCAAAACACAATAGCACTAAATCTGCCTGTCTTTGACAAGACATGTTTTGTTTCTGTAGCCTGTCGATATCTGTAAGGTCTGGAACTTTCACAGATTGCAGTGCGGCATGCAAAAACCCTACAAGTTGCCACCAGGTCATACACATTAGAAAAAGCTTTTCGCATTTCATAGAGTTTTTCTATCAAGTCTTCCGTCCTTGTTTCAGATTTAATGTAATTCTTTGCAACTACTATTTCTTCTCTTTGGGGAATATTAATTCTAAGTTCTTTCAGGGCATCATAAATTTATAAATCCTCATTCAGTTCCTCAATAGCAGTTATTGCAGCAATCAATTGGTTGTTACAAAATCTCTTATCAAGTTCTTGTAAAACAGAATCAATAGTCTTTTTTTTTTTTTTTTTGATTGGAGGTTTAACGACCACCGTGAGCAACTCAATGGGCTATAAGCAGTCGCCCGTCCCTAATTTAGGGTCACTGGTTCCAGGGAAGGGAGAGAGCCAGTGCCGTAAGACAAACACAACATCCATGCCTCACCGGGATTCGAACCCGGACCCCTTACGGACGAATGATCAGAGGCCAGCGCCTTAGACCACTGCGCCACCGAGGCGGCAGAATCAATAGTCTCATTGTACATGCACTGCAGTCTATTGCGATGACAGACTTCTGAAGGCTCATTTATGTATTCATAAACTATAAAGTTTTCCATCGTTGAATTTTTTTTTTTTTTACGAGTTTTATGCTTTTTCATTTCATCCTCCGTATTCTTAAAGAACGAATTACTTTCTTCCAAAAAACCACTGTTTCAAAAATAAAAACCATAGTACAACTGTTTTAAAAAATATAATTTTTTGAAGCAGTGGTTGTAGGAAGGTGGCCGAGGTTTAGATGTTAGTCTCTTAAATTAATTACGATTAGTAACGTTAATTAAATGTCAGTTTGTCAGGCTGGGAAATAAATATTCCTCAAATAAGCCCTGTAAATTGAGTTTTTTCTCCGTTGATAATAATGTTTTTAGTAATGATAGTTTTAGTAGTAATTGATGTGGACAGTGTAATAGAAATGGAGGGTCGGGTTGAAGAAAATTTATTGAAGAACACAAAGCCATGATAATGAGAATGTTTTCTGTTTTTGATAATGTTTCGGTATTAGGGATGCCGTTGAATTGGTTAGCGCTAGCGCAATTTTTTAGTAGTTGTTCCATTAGGGCATTATCAGGTCGAGGGGGGATTTTCTAGGATTAAGGAGGGCGGTGACTCCAATATTCAAAGATATTTCTTCACCCCATTATTTGGGGCTGGTGATTTTTAGAGTAGGGTTGTTTATTTTTATTGGGGTGAATAATGCTTTGGGGTTGTTTCCTTTTGTATTTACTAGAACTATACACTTGATTGTGACTATGAGATTAGGAGTTGTGGTGTGGCTGATGGGGTTTATTATGGGATGAGTGATGAAATTCAAGGAGAGAAGTGCTCATCTGGTGCCAGAGAGGGGAGGGGGTAGTTTTAGCTCCTTTTATAGTGTTGATTAAAAGAGTGAGTCATTTGATTCGTCCTGTTACGTTGTTGGTTCAGCTGGCTACAAATACGACAGCAGGACGTTTGATTATTGGATTAATTTCTAGAATAAGTTTGGTTTCTTTGGGGGAGGGGTTGCAGTGTCAGTGGTTTTGCAAAGTTTAATATTAATACTTGAGTGGGCGGTGGCGTTTTTTCAAGCGTTCGTTTTTTAGAGTATTGGGGATACTGCATTATTTGGAAAGTTATTAAGTTAATAATTGTATTTCATCCTTATCCTGACATTTTGTAGATGTGATTTGGTTGTTTTTATTTTCAGTAGTTTATTGGTGAGTGCTGTAAAAGAGCAGCATGTGGTGTGATTGATTTCCAATTAATAAGAGAAAGATTTATTTGATAATAGCTGTATTGGGGATGGTCTTGGTAGTGGCAGCGTACTGTTTAAAAAAATATGATTGTTTTTAAACAGTGCACTGCCACTACAGGCAGTTGTAATGTCACTACAATTGCCTGCAGTCCCCAAGAACTCCTGTGCTCCTCACCCCCACTCTCTTCCAGGAAGGGTGAAGCTTTGCAGTTATTTAAAATGACCTCTACATATTTCTGCACATTTTTATTGTTTCATGGGTCCAGGGTAGTGAGAAAATTTTCAGTGGGGACGGTTATTCGGACAAAGCATTTTTTCTGCAGTGGTCCTTAAGCAAAGATGGTCGTTAAGAGGTGAAAGACTGTCTTTTAACAGGGGAAGACGAATTCTCTACAATTTTAGCTATGCGGAAACATTGGTCGTGTGAGAGACACTTTAACTTTAAAATTTATAAAAGTCTGGTATTCACTAGGGGGTTCTGGGAACCGCTGGAGGAGGCTCAGCCCTCTTGCCCCCCATCCCTCTGGTTACGGGTTTGGTGGGCAATGAACATGAACAAAGTGGATCAGATATCCTCAGTCATGTTGCTTTGACAGCCGTGCACACCAACATGCTTGAGAACGTTGGATACATAAAGAACAGTTTTGAGCTTAAATGAAACGAATGAAGTGATGTCATTATCTTAGAAGTGTTAAAATAAAGTAGCGCTGTTTCTGCTGGGGACCAAGAAAAATTAGAAATTCTCTATCGATACCATCACACATCTGCCAACAGTAGTCGAGGATAACAAGATCTAAGAAACTTATAGTTTTAAGGAATCGACAGACTCGAAAGATCAAGTGCAGCTATTTTATAATAAAAGCAAACCTGAACGAATGAAAACGCTTTTTCATTTTCACTGTGAAGCAGTTATTTGAAGTAAAAATAAAATTATGCATCTTTAATATAACGACATTTTAGCTCAGTTAACAACGCACTTTCAGAGATATTTAATTCAACGCAGTTGATGCAATTTCAGAGACGAACATCTTCATTAGAATTTAAAAGCTGCAAAATTTAGGTTCAAATTTTAGTTTTTATGCAAAATTGTGAATCAGTACAGGTAAGATCGAAACAACCTTACCATTGTAGTAGAAAGCCACTGTAGCTAATTGGGAGAAATAATACATGCACTAACGTCAAAAGCATCAGGAATTCACCATCAATAACTGCACATAATGTGTGTTGCCAAAATGCGAATAAAGTTCACATGTTGGTAAGAGATTGGGTCACATGACACACTTCTAAATTGAAATTCGTGACGTAAGAGTCACCAGTTTCTTCTTCACATACAATTTAAATGCCACTATTTTTAAAGAAAATAAGTTATTAATTTCCATAAATAAAAAGGTACAAATAATTCTGATTCGTATAAAAACCTTAACACCCACGACATTTTCTCTCAGTTTAGAAATGTCTTGTCCAGAAATTCATTTGTGGGAGCTGAAAGAAATTGAGGAGGGAGTATTGAGTGAAAGCAAGTTTTTCGTATGCTGAAAATATAGTGAAACTTTTAAGATTTACACCTAGGATTAAGAACAGGAAAACTACAAAAAAAAAATGGAGAACTGTTGAATTTTTTATAGTTAAGAATGTTCGCAGTTTTAACTGGGAATCTTTTCACCAAAAACTGCACACGGATGTTATTTGTTTTTGTACTGTTTTCATTTTTATCTCTTATGTTTAAACTAGCTCTAAATCCCGTTGAAATAAGAACACAACGGGTTTTAAAAATCACTTATTTCTATTCAAGCGTTTATTAACGACAGTGGAAAATATCTTTGTTGTACACGATATTTTTTGTAAATATCTTTTCGAAATCTGGAAGTAGTTTTCCTTGTTGCCCATGGACTACTTTAACTGTGACATCAAACCGTCGAACTCTTGACAATGCAACATAAAGTTGTACATGGCTAAACACTGGTTCCGGAAGGTAGATATCTACTTTTTCCAGTGTTTTACCTCGAGATTTATTAATGGTTATAGCAAAGGCTGTTTTTACAGGAAATTGTCGTCGTCTTAATGTGAATAGGAGGTCTATATCAGCAGGTACGAGGTCAATTCGTGGAATAAAAACCGTTTTATCACATGTTGAGCCTGTGAGTACTTCTGCAATGATCAAATAGGGTTTTAGTTCTCTTTAATTCCATTGCATAAACCAATGTCTTGTTCCATTGCATAAACCTCGTTGTGTTTTGAGGTTTCTCAGGAGCATGATAATAGCTTCAATCTTCAACTTGAGCCTGTGAAGTGGTATTCCTAATGGAGTTTGCTCATTTAAAACTCTATAGGATAATACTGCTCAGTATTTTCTTCGCCATCGGCATCAATTGAATCACAGCTTAAGTATGTGCTTGCTGTCCCCTCTCAGAGATCACGAACATTCTCATTTAATTTGTCAACATCAGAGGTTTGGGGACACAGAATGACTTTCTTTGCAAATGTTTTAAAATCAGAAATCTTCAAGTTCTCACCAAATATCTTTTTTGGCTATATCACCATAATATAAAATATGTGTAAGTATCTCTATCATTTCCTCTGGTGAGCCCTCAGCTGTTTCATGGGCACCATCACCAAGTCGTAAAAGCCATTCACTGAATGATGAATTAACAGATCGAACATTACTTTTGAGTCTTAAGATCTCAAACTTCTCCCATAATTGGTTGAATTTAATGCTGGCTTCGAGTATTTTTGTTCTGTCACCATGTTTGACAACGGGGAGAGTTTATCTAAAAGTCTCCTCCAAGTAAAATGACTTTTCCACCAAAAAGTTTCTGATTTCTCATAATATCTTTTACAATTCGGTCAACTACAAGTAAAGCAGTACCGGGGGCCGTTGTAGATTCGTCCCAAATGATGGCTTTCGCAAATCGAATGTTTTAAGCGTCGGTGGAATTGATCTTTATATTCTACGTAGACGTTTCATTTAAAGGTGGCACTAACTTAAACGGGTTAAAGTATGTTTTTTACCACCTTCTAACATGATCCAAGCAGCGATTCCTGCGGATGCAACTGGAAAAGGCAAAGCTATGTTTCTTTCTCCACGGATAGTGCTGGGGAGGGTTTTATACAAATAAGTTTTTCTTGCGCCCATCCAGGAGCCCATCAAAGGAAAGCACATCTATGAGGAAGATCATCATTTAATTTGGTTGCTGACATAATGCTGCCATACGCTTGCCTTTTGCTCTGCATTTAAATTAGCTTGCCATTTCTGTACCTTTGTGACGCTCTGCAGCATTGTCAGAAATAAACATCCGGATTTTTGAGGAATGTTACTTGACGGAATTAGAACATTAAATTTATCGCATGAGCTGTTGTTAGCTTTGAAAGTGTCGTTAAATCTCTTGGAATAGGTCCAAAATTCCAAGCAATGTTCACAATCTTCAGTATGGCCAATGTTATCTCCTGTGCAAACTGCAAATTCACTTCCCAAAAGATGGGATTTATATTTTTCAAATTATTCTTGTGCATTGGGTGGTGTTGAAATAAAGATAAGAATGTATGCAAATAAATCTCGTAGTTGTCGAGGCATGCTGCAAACTGATGCTTCATCTAAGGTTTTTGCACATATTTCATCGATTCACAATTAAACATTTTTGCAATGCAGCTTCTTGAAAAGGTATCATATGGCATTCCGTTGACTGTTTCTTAAATCTGTAAGCTTTTCGCTCCAGAACCACAAAGTAGCAAATGTCTCAAACAATAACTTTCTGGAGCCAGAGCAACAGGTTGACTGAATACACTGAAGAACAATTGAATTAGAGATTACCTGTCTAGTAACAGTGTTGCACCATCTTTCGCCCTCAATGACTGGCGGCGATTCGTCTCCAGCATGGACTCCACAAGAAATCCAGAAGCGTTAGGAAGCCATACGGATCACACGACCATTGAACAAGCTCCCGCTGTTCACGAAGATTTGATGGAGGGGTCAGAACCTTGAACATCTCTCGATGGTATCCAAGATGTGCTCGATGGGATTGAGGTCCAGGTGACCTAGCTGGCTAAGGAAGCGAGGACACGTCGGGGTGGAGTCGTTCATCCAACTCATTCGGATACAATTTCGGGAGTGATGGCACGAGTGCATTGTCTTTTTGCAGGATGCTGAGGCGCACAGTGGGATGTTGTGGACGCACTGAAACGGGAGCAAATGATCGTCCAGGATATCCCGGTAACGTTGACCTGTGAGGGACGATATCAAACTTTCCAGGGTCCCATTTCAGTCCGCACGTAAACAGTCCCCAGACGAGATTGCCACACCCACCAGCTTGAACGAGTACCCTGCTGAAGCATCCATCGCTTCATGTAGTTTGCGTCGTACTCGTATCCTGCCATACGCATGTGCCAACGTGAATCTCGACTCATTAGTCCAGGCAACATTTTTCCACACGTCTAGGGTCCAGTGGCGGTCGCCTGCCCCATTGCTAATCCTTGCAGCCCTGTGATGTGGGTCAGCAGCGGTACCCTCAGAAGGATCCATCGCTTCCATGTGGTTTGCGTCGTGCACCTCGTATCACTGCCATACGCATGTGCCAACGTGAATCTCGACTCATTAGTCCAGGCAACATTTTTCCACACGTCTAGGGTCAGTGGCGATGTTACTGCACCCCATGCTAATCCTTGCAGCCTGTGATGTGCGGTCAGCAGCGGTACCCTCAGAAGGATCCATCGCTTCATGTGGTTTGCGTCGTACTCGTATCCTGCCATACGCATGTGCCAACGTGAATCTCGACTCAGCCCCAGGTCAGGGCAACATTTTCCACACGTCTGGGTCAGTGGCGATGTTACTGCACCCATGCTAATCCTTGCAGCCTGTGATGTGCGGTCAGCAGCGGTACCCTCAGAGGATCCATCGCTTCATGTGGTTTGCGCTCGTACTCGTATGCCATACGCATGTGCCAACGTGAATCTCGACTCATTAGTCCAGGCAACATTTTTCCATACGTCTAGGGTCCAGTGGCGATGTTACTGCACCCCATGCCCTAATCCTTGCAGCCTGTGATGTGCGGTCAGCAGCGGTACCCTCGTAGGACGATGGCTTCTGTAACATCACCTATAGCTTGAGGGGATGGTTTGGCTGCTTCACACGTTTTTGTGCACCAGCGTCAAATTGCCGAGTGATTTCTTGCACTGTAGCGCCTGTCTATCCAATGTTCTCCAGGGCAGTTGGCCCTTGCAGGGATGGTTTTACCGGATTCGATGTACTCACGGTGCACCAGTGATACAGTGGCTCGTGAAAATCCCTGTGCCTGCACGACTTTACGAAAAGAGATGGAGTGACTTATTCGTCGGGCCCCTGACAATTTTCACCACGATCAAATACGCTTAGATCCTACCCAAATCTTACCCATACTGGAGTTTGACTCTTTACTGATTCCCGTCGCATCACTCCTTATATTGTCGGATCGCTGCATGCGTCATGTCGTTTTCCGTTTACAGGGACGCCCACAGCGCCACATTTTATAACGCCATGGCTTTGTCTCTAATTCAACTGCTCTTGAGTGTACATTCTTCCAATCACATTATCTCCATCACGTTTTTCTTTGGACCCATCATCTTTTTTTGATTGAACACATAATGTCTGTCGCTATATGGAAAATGGATCGCGCATCTTTATTGCCCTCATTTCGTTTGAACCATGCTGTCAGCACGGTATCTTATGACGTAGAAGTCTTTTCGTGCTTCTACGTTATTTTAAAAAAATAACCATACGATGAAATACACTGACGGAAAAAATCCCAACACCACGAAAAAGAAAATAGTTGTAGAGGAATGAAATGGCGTATGCAATACATTTGTATAGGTAACATATTTAATCGATTAAGGATTAAAGATCACAGCTTACTGTAAGCGCGAGAGAAGAGCCATTTTAAATGTGGAAATGCTGGTGCATTCATAACTGGTGTAACAGCCAGAATGTTGAATGCAAGCACGCAAACGTTCATGCATTGTGTCGTACAGGTGCTGGAAGTCAGTTTGTGGGATGGAGTTCCATGCCTGTTGCCGCCACTTGGTAGGTCAATACAGGGACGGTTAATGCTGGTTGGGGGTGACGCTGGAGTTCTATCGTCCAATGAAGTCCCATACGTGCTCAATTGGTGAAAGATCTGGTGATCTAACGCAGGCCACGGCAACAAGTCGACACTCTGTAGAGCATGTTGGGTTACAACAGCGGCATGTACCGGGCAAGCGTTATCCTGTTGGAAAACACCCCCTAGGAATGCTGTTCATGCATGCCAGCACAACAGGTTCAATCACCAGACCGACGTACAACTGTGCCATCAGGGTGCGTGGGATAACCACGAGAGTGCTCCCTGCTGTCATAGGAAATCGCTCCTCAGACAATAACTATAGGTGTAGGTCCAGTGTTGTCTCGGCCGCAGACAGGTTTTTTGTAGGCGCTCACCTGGCCTCCTTCTAACAGCAACACACGGCCATCGCACCTGGCACCCAGACAGAACCGGCTTTCATCAGAAAACACAACAGATCTCCACTCCGTCCTCCAATGAGCTCTGGCTTGACACCACTGACGTCGCAAACGGCAGTGGTTTGGAGTAAGTAGAATGCACGCTACAGGGCGTCTGTGCTAGGAGCACTGCTCCTTCAAGTAACCGATTTCTAACAGTTCGTTGTGTCACTGTGGTGGCAACTGCAGCTCGAATTGCTGCCGCAGACGCAGTACGACGCGCCACGGCCATACGCAGGTACACGGCGGTCTTACCTTTCCAGTAGTGCCACGTGGCTGGCTGGAACCCGGTCTTCTTGAGGCCAGTACCTTCCACTTACAGCCACCGCTGCCAACAATCATGCAGGTGACTACATTCCTGCCAAGTCGTTCTGCAATATTGTGGAAAGAAGATCCACCTTCTGCGTAGCCCTATTACCCGATCGCGTTAAAACTCCGTGAGCTGTTGATAATGGCTTCTTCGTCTTCTTAGCAAGGCATTCTTGACTAACATCAACACACTACGTCGAATCTCAACGATAACTAACGCTCACAGAGAACGTTTACAGCGCGTATTTACAGCAAACCTGCTTTTGCATGTTCTTAGAGGCGCTACTGCTTGCCACACGTATGCGCCGAGCGGGAACTTTGCATAGACGTCATCTTACAGATATGTACTCTCACCGCCTACCAACTGTCGTTTATCTAACACAACTTTCCTTCTTGGTGTTGGGATTTTTTTTTCCGTCAGTGTAGTTCCCTAAAATTAAACTTTAACGGCCAGACGAAACATGTGAACAACAAGAAGTCAAACTTACAGGAAAAGATGCTTTATTCTGGATGTAGCACTTCCATAACAAATCGGTATCAACATTAAACGCACCGCACACCAACAACGCTGCGTTCCACATTAATCGCTCTCCAACACAACGCTCTTTTCACAACGCTCTCCAAGCAACGCTCGCCAAGTAATGCTCTTAAGTAACAGTTTACTCTTAGTTTATATCTTTTGTTCTTATCAAAACAGGCATACGTCACGTTCATTCAACCTCAATTATGTTGCCAACAGTATTCGTTTGAAAGGAGAAAAAGATATCACGTTAAGGAGGTGAAGTATAACTGAGAATAAACTCAAGATTTACATAGGGAAGAGGGAAACTTAAAAGGAAGAGTTAATTGGTAGAATATACGTCACAATCTCTTTGAAGCGTTATGGACATTTAAATCACTGCTTAAACGCTCCGGATTAAAGGCAATGTTCTGTTCGCTTCAGGAAGGTGAAGAGGTATTATAATTATTATATAAGATTGCTGATGCATATCATTATTAACCCAAGTATTCGCCACCATTGCCTCAGGTGCGCTAACGGCGTATCGGGAATCAACATGAAGTTTTACTTCGTCGTATTTGGTGTTGTGTTCTGTTATATGCACATTTGCACAGTCATGGCGCTTTGTATACGTACTTGAAAAGGTATTTCACGCTTTTCACGATTAACGCGCACCTCGACATTAAAAGTGGCGAATTGTACTTTATCAAAAAGATACGGATTATAAGGGACAATGCAGCTGTTATCAATAATTTTACCCACGTACAGTTGTGGTTGCACCATTCTTTCTTCAGCGATATAAAGGATTTTTACCCGCCTTTGTTAGCCACTGTTTCATTTTTGGAAAGACTTCAGGAAATTGGCATTGGTACATTTGCCATTTTCTATACAGGGTGAATTGTCATAATTTCACCACACGGGCCAAGAACCATGTGCAATTCGCAACAGTTGCATGTAAAACTGGTAAAATGCTCTCTTATCTGGTAGTCTTGCCGCGTCAGTTTTCTCAGGCAACTTGATATTTGGTTTGCATCATCTTCTTTCAAAATCAAAAGCATGTGAGCATGGGAAGCCCTCTTTTTTTGAGAATTCGACTACACTTGAACTTTGGCCACCGGAAATATGCCTTTATAAAAAAATAAATATGCCTTTCGGTTATCATCATCCATTAATTCTTTCAACTTTAATTGGAGACTCTTGCAACTAAATCTGGGCGGTTTTCGACAGATTTGACCGTTCAAGTTTTCAGTAATTTCTTCCCATTTCGGGTTGCATGTCATAGTAAGGAAAAGATCAAGCTTGACGCGCATACTATCTGACTATCGCCATTGCATCATGATAATTTCGCACTATATTTCTTCGGCTACCTTAGAAATAAAGATGGCAAAATAAGAGAGCTTTTCCAGGAAGAAACTCATCATCTCCAGCATTCTGAATTTGGTCTGAGACCTGGATCAGATGACGCCACACCAACAGATGTATTCTTTGTTGTATGTGCGCGTGTAGGTGATGACGTCACCTGCACGAAAACTACGAAAAAAGCTAATCGTGGCGTCACAAACATTTGTTTATCGGTTGTTGCTATGATGACTTAAAAAGTGACCTACGTCCTGGGCAACTTAGCCTTTTACCAATATATTAGGATGCTTCCCTGTATAAAGTAAAAGCAGCTAAGGAAATATTGACATAGGCCTACTAAAACAGAAGGTTTTGGTATTATTACAATTTTTGTGGATGGTGAAACGATTCAGAAGTTATCTGCAAAGTCTGTAACGGAGTAAAATTAAGAGATTCGTGCATACGTTTCACAGTGGATTGCAAGACTAACTTTTAAATATATGCTTTAAACAAGAAAAACTAAAAACAGGAACATTAGACTGTTACATGCCATAGAGTTCAGATGAAAAGCAGAAAAATTGATTGTATTATGATAGAAAATACTTTACGGTTTCCAGCTGAGAAATTTGTATGTAGATATATGCGAGAGTATGTCTTTCGGTGTTACGAACCTTCAAGTGAAAAGATGCTGATATATTTCTTTTGGAGGTGGCTAGAGGAAATTTAGGGGGTGTGTGTGTAGGAGGGGTGTGTATAAATGCCTTAAGTTCAGATACTGATAACATTTATCAAACAAAAACATACAAATAAATAGGGGTTAGATTTCTGCAGCGAAAATTTTGTTTAGGTGCATAGAATTTTGCAGAAAAAAGTACTAAAATTGTATTTTCCAAAGCAGATATTTTATACTTGTAAGCGGAGAAAATCAGCAAAAAGAAAAAAAAAAAATGCGTTATGCCCCTAGAGTAAAAACTGCGAATTATTTGAAATCCACGATGTGTGAATTGTTCAGCATTTTGAACCGGCCCAGTTGAAAAGAAATTGAACCACGTACATATAATTGGAAACATTTTGCAAGTACAAAACTTTTACTTAAGCGCAATTTGGAAGAAATATGCCTTACGAAAATATAAGTTCATATGTGCTTCTCCGTCGAAAGAAGATAAGTGGGCGGTAGCATTGGCCTTCTTACGCACAAAAATTTGCTCTGGAAGACATTATCCACTTTAAATAATGCACACAAACTGTACCTGTTTTCACTTACTGCACGAAATAATATTCCAAAAAACGGCAGGCATCCGACGCTAAAGGAATTTTTAAGTCACATGATTAGAAGCAGAGGAGTGGTGGAAAACGTAATATAACTATAGATCAGGCTGAGATGCGTTCCAAACAGAAATATGCGATTACTCCCCATTGGCAAAAATTGTGGCTTTTCAAGAAAAATTCGAAATGATATGAAAAACATTCATCATGAACGCTAACCGACGCAAATAGAATTTTTTCGTATCCTGACATTTAGAACAGAAATATCGCGAAAAATACAATATGCATTAACGCGCCCTCTGGTGAGAAGAAGCTGTGCAATATTTTGAAGAAGATGCATGCAAAATGGTGCTTTGTTATAAAAGCTACTGGAGTAAAAAATTGTTCCAACCAGATTTCAGAAAGCAATGGTTGGGGAGTAGAATTACTTTTTGAATCCAATAATGTCTGCATTTACGCCTCCTACCAGGCGAAATTGTGACACATCGAAAACACCCAAAAGCATGGATCATCGTTATCGTATTGACGGCTTCTAATTCAGGAAGGGTTTTCCAGATCGGACTGATAGGTGCAGAGATATGTCGTCCACAGGCAGTTTGGGAGGACACAATCATACTATTAGTAATTAGGCTTATTTTTCAAAGGACGTGCTATGGCAAATGGATGATCCTCTTAAATCAGTGTCCTACACCACTACAAGCTAAGCATATTTTCCTTTAATAGTCTCTTTTTTTAACTTTCCAATCGATAGAGCATCGACATTTCGCGTTTTTTGGTTTTGGACTATTTGAAGATTGTACCTACAAGATTTCGTGCCTATAAATGGAAACAGGTAGCAATTTGTGTTTAGTCAAGTATAAAGTTTTTAGCGAAAAGCTGTAATTACCTCTTGATATGACAACAGCTATTTGTGAAAAAATAAATTAAGACTGCCTGCAATTTTTAACTTCAACAATACTTATACATTTGTATTTGGCATCTTCTTATTAATTTGGGTTATATTAAGGTTATCTAAGCAGAATCGTTCTGCCCAAAAACATTTTGACCACTTTTACATTAGGAAACTTCCAAAGTTGTGACCTTAGTGAACACGTAACAGATGCTTGGAAGAAATCAAACCAAGACCTGTTTGACTATCTTTCCCAACACGTTCCCTTTTTTATCAAAAAAATTAGCTTTTGCCCTCGGCTTTGTCGGCGTGGAACACGGAACATATTATCTATTATACAGGGTGATTCGAAAGTCCCCGAACTCTGAATTCAAATATTTCTACCACGAGAATGGTGATGTATAACTATTTTTACATACTGTTATATTGAGATTCATACTTACAGGTAATAAAAGCCCCGTTACAATAGATGCTGGAATTGCCCACCATTCTGCACAGAAGACACAAATTCACCCGACGACACATGTTGGCGAACACTTTTTCAGCGTGTGGGCTGGTATGCCCCTCACGGTTGTAATGATGTTGTTCCACCAGGTCCTGTACCGTCTAAGGATTGTTGTGGTAAACTGTGTCTTTCAGATAGCCCCACAAATAAAGGTCTGGAGGACTCGAAGTCTGGTGAGCGAGAAGGCCAAAGTTTTTTCGAGATTAATCGATCGTGGAAAGACTCACAGGCATCTCCATTGCGTCGTTTGATGTGTGGCATGTGGCTCCATCTTGTTGAAACCAACAGTAACGTTCGTGTTCTTTTTAGCACCGCTACAAATTGATGGATGATGTCTGCATACACAGCGGAATTTTATAGTTTTGTCGAAAAAAAATGGAAATGGCCCTACAATTCGCCGTCGAGACATGGCGCACCACAATCCAACTTTCTGACAGTGAAGTCCAACCTCATGCAATGCTTGTGGATTCTCCTCAGCCCATGTGCCAGTGTTTTGACTGCTGACATATCCATTCAAATTAAACCATGCCTCGTCACTGAAAAAAGTGTTGTTAAGCTGCTTAGTCACATTGTTGCGCGTGAAAATCTTAAACCATTAGCAGCAGGCAATGCGCTTTTCTGAGTCCAAAGGACGTAGCTCTTGCACACCTCGAATTCTGTACGGCCGTAGCTTTAGACGTTTATTAGTCCTCTGGCAGGCTGAATACGATGCCTCTAACTCTTGAGACAGCCGCCGAAGTGACTTCCGGGGAGAACGCTTGCACCGAAACGTGAATTTTGTCCAGAAACGTGGTCGTCACCACGGACGGCCGACCGCTTTGCGGCTTATCCTAAGCACCGCCTGTCTCGCGAAACCGGTTTCGCGGGGCAGGCATGTTCCTGTACCAGGGGTTTCTCCTGGTATAGGAGAATCAGGAAGCTTCCTTTGAAAAGTTGGTAAGATGTTTCCGCAAAATAATCTTCGAACAAAGCGACTCTCTGCTTTTGCGCGAGACTCATGGCTGACTGAATGTTGCTGCTTGCCAGCGCCCACGCGTAAGCGTAGTGTCATGTGGGGCTATCACGTGGAGCAGCTCGTTCCCCAAGGTCACACACAATTGCAACAAGCAGCGATACTCGGATATCTCTTATGGTTTTACAGCAAATACCTTTTTAAAATATAGAATTCGGAGACTTTTGAATCACCCTGTAGTTAACCTATGCTACTAAGTATACGAACAACTAAGTCATTGTAAATTAAAGGGTATGAAGAATTGCTCACCAAGTTCTAAGTACACACTAATCACTTGTAGTTCACTTACATAGTAATGAAATATTGAAATTAAATTACATAATGAAAACTTGAACAATTAAGATTATAATCGAACCTATGATTTTCTATTAAATAAACAGATTAAATCAGTATCAACTTTTGCTTATAGTTATAATTTATTACTTAAGCATACGACGCTCAAATAATAACATAGGTGCCAAACATTCACTTAAAATTGAGACAAAAGCAGTGCGTTCGTCTGTACTACGTGCCAGTTTTCTTGGCTTTGCCGAAACGACGTAGTATTCTACTAATATCGAAGTGGGCGTATCTTCCCGCATCTCTTACCTCGCATGGCACGGTGCAGAGACGCGGCGGTGTTTTACATAAACGTTTGCTGTTCATCCACAATTTTTTTTTTTTTTTTTGATTGGAGGTTCAACGACCACCGTGTATTGCAACTCAATGGGCTATAAGCAGTCGCCCGTCCCTAATTTGGGGTCACTGGTTCCAGGGAAGAGAGAAAACCAGTACACCGTAAGACAAACACAACATCCATGCCTCACCCGGGATTCGAAGGCGGACCCCATACGGACGAATGATCAGAGGTCATCGCTTGAACCACTGCGCCACCAGGGCATCCCAATTTTTCATACCGTAATAATATAAAGACTATGTCCATCAGGAAGAAATAAGCTTTTGAATGGCGAAATAATTTTCTAAAACGGTTTAGTGTTCTCCAGAGATTACCTCTTATAAACATACAAACTCACAAACTTTCTGTCTTTATAATATTAGTGTTGATTATTAACAGTTGTACTTATAAACATTGTTTCTTTATATTAAAATAAAAAGTAACAAGATATATTCCCCTTTGTGCTTTGAGCATAATATAAGTTGTGTGTGAGTGCCCTTACTACATACTGTACCTTCTTTCATATCTCTTTCCAGGTGATTGCCGCCTAGTCAATTTTGAAAATCCAAGGAGCAGGGCTCTTCTCCTGGGCTTTGCTGTCTGCATAATTCTGACGTCAACATTCTATTTTTTCTACCAGTTGCTGAAGCCTAAGTGTTGCAGAAAGAAACAGATTCTTTACAAGGCCGTTGACCCGCTGTATGACATCCGTAAATTTCCTGTTGTCTTTTCTCCTGGGTTTGGCACAACATCGAAAGACTATGGAGAAAACTATGGCAAGTACGACGAAACCCCAGAAGATGTCTCCCTGAAGGACAAGAAGAAACATCACGAGCCTACCATTAGCGAGAAAATGTAACTGTTGTCTGATATACCGAACAACATAGAAGAGAAGCTTCTCTTCCATGTATGTTGTACTCATTTATTTACTTAGAGCATTCAATAAACGTAGTCTAGAAATCGATGTTGTTTTAATTAATTTACAAAAATATTTCGTTTAAAATAAAGCAGGCAGAAAGAAGTACAGTAGCAGTTCGGTCAGTTTCAGCCTAGGGAGACTAATACCTCAGAAGAAAGAAACCGATTTTGAAAAGCATCAGAAGCTGTCTTTTCTGTTAAAAACATTTAGAACGATATTCGTTAATGCTTGAATGCTGTACCCAGCAAAAACAGTCTCGCTGGCCCAGCACTATGTTGCCACCGCTCAACCGTCAATAAAATGTCCCGACGGCCACCACATGGGCCAGCAGCGGGCCAACAGTGGCACCCCCATCAGTTGTCATATGCCAGAACAGGGCCATTAGTTATCCATCACAGGCAGTAGCTGCCACAAGTGGACCTTCAGCGGCCCTGCAAGCACGTGCCAGAAATGATGGCTAGCCTAATATGGTACGCTAGTTTCCCGGCAGTGGCAGCCGGCAATCACGTGACGTAACCGATGGCCTGCCGAATCTTGTGCGCGAATTTCCCAGTAGTAGCCATTAAAAAATAAAAATAAAGGATAACCGCAGTTCCCCAAAGCCACAACTTTTTTTTCCTTACGAAACTTCTACATTACAGCACTTCGCTGGGGAAATTTGCTCAACAGGTCCTGAGAAATGCCCGTTTAGATTTGGGTGGAAACGAATGAAGGACTGTCTGCGTGGGAAGCGGGTGTTCTACCAACGGGACTGATTTGCCACGCACGAGCGTTTGCTTGAAGCTGACCCTGTTTCCTGCAGAATGTGTAACGAATGGTTCTCTTTCTAATTTTACAATATTGCGAGGTGTTTTTCTTAAATATCAGTTTCACATAATTCATAAATTTATTTTTTCATCGTAACGATTGTTTGTTTTTTTCCCTTAAGGGAACGTCACTCATTTTCAAAAAGTGTACCAACTTAAAGGCTTTTTCCAAATTTCGTGCTGCCCTTGTCGTCTTCAAGGGGAATGTTGAATTAGTGTATTTACCCGTTCGCATCACATTCTACTACATTTTTAACGTTGTATCTTTCCTTTCCGTTGTTCGAAAGCTGCATTTGTTTTAAAGATGAAAGATATTTTATTTTACATCTCGTTATTTTTAGAAGTGAATTCCTGCAGTCTTGTGCATTTAACCCATGAGGTGACGTTAAAAAAAAAAAAAACGTTACAAATATCCCCATAGCGTTGCTTCTTTTCTTTTTCTTTTTTTTTTTTTTTTTGTGTTAAAAAAAACAATTTGTAGGGGTATAATTCTTTTTTTTCCAACATAACGTTTTTTTTAAATATTTTTCCACGACTTTCGTTTCAAGCGGTTTAGTGTATGTTAAAACGAAATATTACACAGAAATTATTTCTTGTGATTCATGGGAATGGAGTGTGTGTATTTCTTGGCTGTAATCTAGTATTTCATGGCTTAATCTGATATCTACGTCGACGTGGCATTTCATTACAGGAAATCAATTCGCCTCTCTACATATGTTGTTTTTCTTCTTCTCAACATCCACTTAAACAACACAATGGCGATAGCGTGGTCTTCAATTAACTGGTATACAGTGACACAGTACGTGTTGCTTCTGCGCATGTGTAATCCCGTTGCTTCCACCTGGTGTTGAGGTTGCATCAGTTATCAGCTACGGGCTACTAATGGCACTTACTTGGAGGCCCGCAATTCACTGCAATGCTACAGGGCCATCAATCGCTACCAACTGATGGCGTTGCCACCAACGGACCGCTACCGGGCCGTGAGCGGCAGATTTCAGCCAGCAGTGACCCATCACTGCCAGCTGGTGCCCAGAAGTTTCCCAACCCTTGTGTTTTTGCTGGTGTATTTTGCAGATTGTACTATAGGTATTATATGTTGAAACAATACAGTCACTTTAACATGTAAAGTACAACCAGAGTTCATATGAATGAGAGACTTTCGTAACAATTCAAGTAATTTTATTCATTCCCACTTGTCGAAGTAACACGAATGTAGAAGCTTTACGAAATTATCAAGATGCTAACACCACTTGCAGATAATCTTTGAACTCTCGAAACATCAAGCTAACGCGCGATCCTATTTGAAGCAGCAAATGGGCTTATAATCATATCACCACACACACACGCACACACACACACACATTCTTTACATTGGTCGTGACTTTTTTATTGTTAGTCGTTGCCAAAAAGTATAAGGGCCTTCGGAGAAATTGTCGCCCATTCAGAAAGAAACGTAATGGACAAGTAACATAATTTACGTTAGCACAGAAACTCAAAAAGGAAGGTAGAATTAGAGATGCAGGGTGCAACTTTAGCGAATTATGGCCACCGCTATGAAAAGTGTATGCAGCCCGTCGACCACGCGATTTCCGAAAGGGCGCGATTAGTCGACCAACGCAGCATACGAAAGATGCGAGTGGAACAGTAGGTGGTAATATTCGGTGCGTGATGAGTAAACGGAAGAATTTATCGGATTTTAAGAAAGATACGAGTGGAACAGTAGGTGTAAAATTCGGAAGGATTTATCGGATTTTAAGAAAGGACAGATGGTGGGAGCTCGGTGATCGGGTTCATCGATTTCCCAAACGGATGAACCGGTGGGTTGTTCAGTAGCCGCCATAGTTAAAAGTGTATCAGGACGGCCGTGTAGATGGTCAAACAACGATTCGGAAGCAAAACTGCGCAGGACAGCGAAAGGTTTCTGTGAGTGATGAAGACCCGGCCCGACAACTCACACAGGCCAACAGACGCACGCAATTCAACATTTGACTACCCAATACAACCCCGAACAGTATCTGTCATGACCATGCTTCGAAAGCTCGTACGTATGGGCCATAAAAATAGACGACCCGGACGACATCCTTTTCTAACCACGGCTCATCGGCGCAAAATACACGCCTGGTCAAAGATCGTGCAAGTTGGATGTAGGATGAATGAAAAAAAAAATCCCGTTTTTTACTTCTCTTCGTGGATGGTCGTGCACGTATTTGGCGCAAACAATATGAGGCACTCCATCCATCCTGCATGATCTCCACAATGCAAGCTGGTGAAGGCGGTTGTATGATGTGGGGAATGTTTACCTTGCAGGAACGTGGACCCCTGGTGCCGTTGGAACAAAGCATGACTGGTGTCCATAATCGTAAATTGCTTGCTGATTCTGAACACCCAGCAATGTTGTACTTTTCCACGAATGGCGACGGTGTTTTCCAAGATGACAAGGCGCAGGCAGAGCCACTGGCCCAATGTTGTGCAGGAATGGTTTGAGAAACACAGTTCAGACTCCTAGCATATGGGTTATCCTCCGAAATCTTCCGATATCAATCCCATAGAGCACTTGTGGGACACTATGGAACGGCATATAAGTCATCTGGATACGTCAATCACCTCCGTAATAGCATTGAAGGCCGCATTACACACAGGTTTGCTGGCCATACCTACCAACTGCTTCCGGGATCTTATTGAATCGATGCCACGTCGTATAACTGCTGTACTGAGGGCGAAAGGAGGACTTACGAAATAATAAGTAGGTGGTCATAATTCAATGATTACTCCGTGCATATAAGGTCCCAGGGTTCAAACAAAGAAAGATAAAGGTAACGATAATAAACAAAGACATAGCTATTTCCACGTTTAGCAACGCACAGCAACTGAAAAATTGTTATTCGGCTGCCTCCGGGGAATTGAATCCCGGATCTCTCGATATCTAGCAGAGCGCGTTAGCCTTACACCACGGTGGCCAACAATCCACGGCGCCGTGACATCGACCGAATAACAATTTTTCAGTTGCTGTGCGTTGCTAAACGTGGAAAGAGCGATGTCTTTGTTTATTCACTGACGTATCGGGGGGATTTTCATTTAAGGTAACGAGAGGATGACTTACACGAAAAGTCCTAACGGAAGTCTTTTATTCCAAATATTCAATAAGGTACATCGTCGTAAAATAACTCAAGATACTTTGTAGATCACAAGTGAAGATAATTCCTCAGTAACACCTCCAATAACGGTGCTAACAAACAATCAGTAAGGATGTTAACTGCAGAATTAGCAGCAACTAATAACTTCTTAACAGCGTCGTTAGAAATCAGCATATCTCGTTGAACTCAGGAAGCTAGCTGATAGCTGATATCTAACTAAACAAACATACTCTTTCAGATAAACGGTCTGGTTTGTATCTAAGCCAGAAAACTTGACTGATAACCAGTGTGACTAAAAGAATTAAACTCTTGGGAGTTCCGACGTGACGTTCAGTGCAGAAAACTTGACGAGGGACAACGTAAATTTACAGAAGAAAAAGTAAAAAAAAAAAAGAAGTTCAATAGGTAGAATACGTAAATATATTTTTTACCTATCAAAATTTTGAATTGGGAGATAGTCTGACCAATCAAAATTTAAAAACTCGACTATCTTTTGAAATGATGTGTCCTTAATATTATTTGAGAAGCTTTTCTCGTCCTCTCAAAACCATCACTAACAAATTTTCCTCCGTTATCTAAGATTAAGTTAGCATAGATCCCATACTTACTAAATACTATATTATCCAACTTAAGAGGTAAGCATTCTACCCACTTAGAGTAGGTATCTGTAACAACAAGAAAGTAAGGACTTGTCTTAAATGTTAGCGGATAAAGTCCAAGTAAATGTATGCGGATAATGCTTCGAAAGCATAATTATTAGAACTAGACATAAGGTGACCGGCAACTCTCTTATAATTGCATCTTTGACAGACACCGCGTGAGTGGTCGTACTCGAGAACGCTATTATTCACAGTTGTATCAGAATAATATGACCACCACCGAAGTCACAGTGTACCCACCCGGGCATGTCACAGAGTGCACGTGACAAAGTCGACCATATGGAGATATAAGCGGCCGTCCAGGACAGATGAGTAATAGTGCGTTACGTGAGCACAATAGGCAAATATAGGGATTTGATGGACGTTCAAAAAGGAATGTTCATCGGCTACCGCGCCAAAGGTGGAAGCATCTCAGAAACAGAAGACTTCGTAGGCTGTTCGCGAGGTGCTGTAATAGGGGTGTACCAAGAATAGACCTCTGGCACAACGCGTACCTCCCGACGTCATAACTGTGGAGACCCAAAGGCCATCGACCCCAGAAGAGAACGCCGCCTCCGTCGACAACGAATGGCAATCGACGCGCAACAGTGCAGCAATTGACAACACAAATGTACGCAACCAGGTACGTGTCACCAATAACAGTAGAGCGAACCCTGTTAAGAATGGGTCTCCGGAGTCGACGCTACGTCAAGGCGTCCATGTTAACACAAGTCCATCGGCAACGACTCCTGCAGTTCGGATGGGACTACCGTCATTGAACAGTAGAAATGTGGGAAAAAGTTGCCTTTTCCGACGAATCGAGGTTTCTATTCCACAGAAGTGACGGCCGATGGCGGATACGGCGTCAGACACACGAGAACCAACACCCAGACACGCTTGTGGGTCAAGCGCAAGCCGGTGATGGTAGTGTGCATGTCTGCGGGATGCTTTTCTGGAATTTCCTGGGACCGCTGGTACCACTGCGTGGGTCCCTGAACGTCAATGCTACCTGTCCATCCCCGCTGACCACATGCATCCCTTCACGTTGGACGCTTACTGGGGTGGTGATGGTGTCTACCAAGAGGACAATGCGCCCTGCCGTGTCGCTAAGGAGGTGCGTTACTGGTTCCGGGAACACGACAGCGATGTCTCCGTTATCCATTGACCGGCAAAATCACCGGCCTACAGAGCACTGGTGGGGCTATTTGTATCGACAGGTTCGACGTGCCGACCCATAACCACGTCATCTCCGGGACCTTCGGGCTGTGCTGCTGTCCGAATGGCCACGTGTGCCTCAGGCGACCTTCCAGGGCCTCATTGCGTCCATGCCACTCCGTCTCGCAGCTGTCATCCGAGCCAAGGGTGGTTATTCCTATTATTAGGTAGGTGGTCATATGATTATGATACGACCGTGTATAAATCAGGTCAAATGTATATCACCCAACTTTGTTCTAGCTTTACGTATGCCTAAGTGATCTAAAATAGGTTTATCACGAAATTCGATTATCAAAGTAAGTCTTAATGACGTGAGATGACAGGTCTGTATTTTCATCAATTGTTACAACCCTTATTGTAAAGAAGGAGCCTATCAGTTATCTCAAAATTGGAAGATTGACATACTAATAAGGCGTCTATATCTTGATCGTTATCAGTTCTGTATAACATGTACTCCTAAATATCTGCGAAATCTGGGTCTGCCGACAAAATTTCAATCATTTGTTTTCTTGAAGCGATTTTCGTTTTGAACAATAACGATTGTGGTTCATCATCCACATTTTTAATGTCC
>JAYWMT010000275.1:0-126790 GCA_039090855.1 Macrothele yani
CCTTTATCTGTCCGGAGATAAAAAATATAAAACAGTTACCTTTAAAAATGAATTTCTTCGTTTAACAAAAATCGGTTTTTTTTTCTCTCTTACTTCTTCGGACTCATTATGTGTTTCTGGATCGTGGAAAGAGCGATGTATTTATTTATTTTCTGACGCCACGTATGTTGGAGGATTTTCACGCTGGATCTCGCCGCTGGGATTACGCTGCTATAGCCTGCTAGGCGGTGCCGTTAATACCCACCAGATGGAGACGTCTCGGTAGCTGAGCCCATCTTACGGATTTATGATGTCGAGAAGCTGGCTTCAAAAATACACATAGCACCAGCGTGGATTGTTGGCCGCTGTGGTGTAAAGCGCGCGCTGAGCGGGAAGATCAAGTAGTTTTGAATTCCCTGGCGGCGGCTGGAAAACGTAATTTACTAAGTTTGCTATAAGAACGATGTGTTTGTTTGTTTAATAACGGACTTTTCTGTCGGAAATTCCGCGTGGTTCAACGTCTCTGATGTGCGGATTATACAGCGATTTTTATTTCCTGAGTGTCACAGTCTGCGGATTATGCGAAGGATTTTTTTTTTCAATATGAATTTCGTGGTCTGCGGATAATGTGACTAGAATTACAGGTAATATGCCGTAAGTGTCATCGTAACAGAGTTTGAGCTTGCTATCGGTTCCCCACGCACTTTTCCGTGCTATGATGAAAAGGATTACATTAGCCAAAACTTTTCCTGCTGCAGTTGAGGCAGTGCTGTTCACTTTGCATTGTTGGTAGATTATAAGACGTCGTACTGTCGGAAATCGCCTTTTTCGGGCCCCGTTCGGGATGCAGTAACGATCAACTCGTCGCAACGCGGGGTCCCGTGATGACGGATGTTTATGTTTATGCGGACTTTCGCCGCGCAGGAGAACGTGAAGTGCGGTGTTTTATTACTAGAAGCTCTTCACATTGTATTCATTTTCTTTTTCCCAAACAAACGAACACAATCGCAAAACTCCGTGAATTACGAATCCTCATCTTTTTCCAAACTCGTGTTGGCAGAGGACGTTTTTATTGACAACTTGATTATCAGACTAGGAGGCAATGCTTTTTCCCACTGCGTGAAATTGTTTTCTAAGGTTGTTGAAGTGGCTTGTGTGAGAGTGAAAAGTTTACTGAGTGAATGGTGATGATTTTGAATCGTAAAGAGTGATATTATTTTCGCAACATCAAACCAAAAAACTAATAACATACTTACACGCACACCATATCTTCTATTGAAGGTGAAGATCTTCATAGTGAATCTTCAGATCATGAAAGTTCTGAAAGTGAATGGGAAGGATGTTAATAGAGAGAAGTGATGGACAACCTCAGCATCTTTTTTTGTTAATATGCAATGTAGAAACTAAAACATGCTCCGGCAACTGATGTGGCACCTATTGCATATTTTGCATTTATTTTTTTACCAATTTCACTCCTTAAGATTATCGTTTCACAAATAAATAAACGTTAAAGAGGTTTCTCCAGGAACATCTAAATCTTTCTGCAAATCTTGAGCAAGGAAATGGAAAAGTATTTTAAATGCTGAAATAAGGGTTTATTCGCCTTGCATGTAATATAATATGAGAGTAATCGATAGCCTTCATGTAGGACAACCGCCATGATTGCAAGAAACATATCTGATCGAAACAAACTGAGGATTGTGTAAAATTAAAGACTCGATCAAAGCCTTTGGATAAATTTTTTGCAAAAAAGAATGAAAATAGCGTGATAAACGCTGAATTGCTGTTTACTACAATCGTTGTGGAGCATAACCTACCTATAGTAAGCTGTGATCATGCTGGTCGCTTCCTTTCATGCTATGTTCCCAGACTGATATTGATGAAGCTGGATATCCTTGGACATATGTAGCATACAGGATGGAAATATCTAAGACAAAGGATTCATCTGGCCTTCCCAAGTATTCCACATTGCCTAAACCTATGTTGGTAATATTGACTATCCCTCACAGCAGTTTCACTCTACGTGTGGAATATTGTTTTAGTAAGGAAATACCTCACATACTTTTGCCCAACTGTTGAGCACCAAAACATTTAGTGCCCTTCTTGTACAGAAAAGTAGAGCATTTTTTCACTCAAGGTGAGCTGTGTTATAAAACGTTTTCTGAAAAAGAATATACACACTGCAAAACAAGCAACAAGGGAGTTTTTATGTCAGCAATGACATGAGGTAGAAGTACAATATTGACATAATTTAATTTCATATTTTTTTTGTGAGGATAGTGTAAACATGCAAAGTTATATTACATATTTCATGGCCATTAATTTCTCATGAAATACCCATTCCACTGTGCGTTAATGACCTAAGGTGATTACTGATTGAGGCACCTTTATATTACAAGTATTATAAGTGTACACAGTAATACTATATAATATTGTCCTTAACTTTTTTAAAAAAATGGTGTGTTACATTACTGAAAGTTTGTGTTACATTATTGAAACATTACTAAAAGAGAAATTCCCCTATTGATTACTGATATGTTCTGCTAGAAGGTTGGCACCTCTGAAATAGCATAGATTCGATGTTCTCATTGCCACAGTGCAAGAACTAACTTTAGCTAAAATAATTACAATTTTGATTTTTCAAATGCTTCAGCAGTATTTTCCCTGATTGCTAGAATTGTTGGGATGGTACTGGCACACGTTTTTCCTCAGACACAGAAATGCTGTCATGATTTCCGTTCTCTCTCTCTTCTTCTTTTTTTATTTTTTAATAGCTGTTTTAGTTTGCTTTGTCTTTAAAGATTCTAAGTGAATTCCAATAGAAAATACAAATTGTTAGATCAATTTGATAGAACCCGCTCTAACAAAATGTTAAGAGACTCTGTCAGACACTCTCCATTTTATCATTCCCATTAGACTTCAATTTCAGCAAAAGTTTCTGTGTTCTTTAATATTTACTGTAAAATAAGCACTTAAAGGATTTAAAGCTTCAGCATTGTATCATTTAACGGCAATTTATTCTCTTTCAGTCACATTCTCCCAGCTTGCATTTTTAAACCTAACTGGAACTCTAAATGTTGTGAGTCGTTTAAAAATGTTATTTATATACTTGTGTGCACTTAAAATACAGATAAATCAGTTATATAATTTCACCTAATCGATTGAAATATTTCATTATATGTAGAATTTGAAATTAAGTCTTTGTTCAAAATATTCTTTAAAACATGTAAATACATGGTTTGCCACCTACGGTGGTGCAGTGGTTTAAGCTCTGGCTTCTGACTATTCGTCCAAGTGAGCTCTGGATTCAAGTCCCAGATGAGGTTATGGGTGGTGTGTTTGTCTTACGGCACTGGCTCTCCTTCGTGGAAGCCAATAGGTCCTAAATTAGGGATGGAGACGGATATGGCCCAACAAGTTGCTTATGGTGGTCGTTAAACCTGGAAACAAAAAAACTAAGACCATGATTTTGTTAAATATTATGTAAAATTTATGTTAAATACACTAATTTTTGTAACTATAAAGCTAATTAGAAAAAAATGAAAGTTATTTATCCTTTTATATTCCATATTTTCTGTTTATCTTTATGTGGACTGTATAATCGGGACGTTCATTATGTGGCGTCTTTTTAATTCTCCCTCATATGTGAGATGAACATAACATTATCAGTATTAATTTCAGGTAAGCAAAATTATTTGCAATTACAGCCTGTCTAGAATTTGATAAATCTTGCTTTCAATACATTTACATTATTCCTTAAGTTCTCTAAAATTGTCAAAACTGAATTTAAAAAATATAGCCTGTAGACATTACGGTTTTATTCTATTTCTTGCAGATAGTTTGCTTCATATTTTGTAACATGGAACAATTAGGCACAGTGGCCTGGTACACTCTTAGCTTGGAGGAAACACATCACAAGAGAACCACTTAAACAATGGATCAAAGCCCTTTGTTGGTTGATTCTCCTCTTTCGACATTTCTCTGAGCAGAACTGCCCATTTGGTCATTAAGTTTATCTACACTGTGCTATAGAAGAAAGAGAAAAGCAAACTATTCAACATACAGATTTTTCTTACATATGAACTGTTTCTACGGGAATGTATTAACAAATATTGTACATGGGCAATGTATACCACTTAGGTTCAGAAAAGATCATGGAATTATAATACCAAAAATAATATACCTCATGCATTTAATTGTTATTCATAAAAAGCAGGTAATTGTATAAAGAACAGTTATTTAAAGAATTAACAAAATGTATGCTTTCGTAAGGTGTTACGCAAGAATGTAAGGAAATGCAACAATTTGTACACGCAATGTTATTTGATTTGCCGCTCTGGAAAAACTCTCAGAACCACCTGGAAAACCTGGAAAAAGTCAGGGAATTTTTTTTTTGCTACTTTTGAGTGGGAACCCTGATTCTGGACAGTATACACATCTGGAGAAAGCAGGAACACGCAATCACACTTCCAACATCATCTAAAGGGACCGGTTTGGAGGCATGGCGGAGGTTCTGCGTTTGGGGCGGTATCATGCTTGGTAAGCCGTACTGACCTCTACATCTTCCAAGGAGGTTCAGTCACTGGTGTCCGTCATTGTACCGAGGTTCTCCTGCCTCACGTGCGTCTGCTTTAGAGGTGCTGTGGGTCCTGGAGTTCCTCTTCATGGGACGACAACGCTACACCCCATCGTACAGTGGCTGTACGCCAGGAGCTGTTGGAGAGTGAAAGATATTCAACGCATGGATTGGCTTCTGTGCAAGGTCCCCGGACCTAAATCCAATGGAACACGTGTCGGGACTTTCTCGGGAGACGCTTGGCAGCACGTCACCTAGCAACGCCACGTAACAACGATTCCCAACTGCGATTGAGCGCTACAAGAGGAATGGGCCGCGATGCCTCAACAGCTCCTTGACAACCTCGTCCTGCGGCATGGACAGACGTTGTAAATTCTGCCAACGCAGTCACAGTGATCATGTCCTCTACTAAAGACTTGATTTTTCTTGGCAGCCGCCCTGTCACATGCGTGAGCGTTTTCTGTTTTCTGTCGGAGTTGTGCTTGAAGCTGCCTTTTTCAATAAAAAAGTACCTTTGTATCCTTTGGATTCCTTGTTTGGATGGTTTTAGCTCAGTTGTCCTTGCAGGTATTCGTACATCTTGGGGATCTTATTGTATGATTTGAGTCGATGTGGAGCACTTCTGCACGATCGTTACATTCGAAAAACCGTGTCGTCCTGCTAATGATTTTGCACGTCAAAATGTGTATATATATCTGAGAATCTTCAGATTTTGCGCCTAGTCGAAGCTATTTGCTCCCATCGTAGCGTCTTACGACCTTTTCACACATCCAGGGTCGAATGTCAGGTCACAAATTCACTGTGTAGAAAGTACATCCATATACAATTAGGGAAACGAATTTCCCGAAGAAATAATTCTTCATAAATACATGGTAGGCATTGTAATATTATTATTGGCATATTTTCACCTTATTCCATGTCACCACTTCCTTCAGAAAACTTAGAAAAATGTCATCGTCCTTGGAGCGGGGATCGAACTGTACCTCCCGATTCTCGACCGGAAATAGGACTAATGACCCATGCCAAACATCTGGAGGTTATTGGAAGTCTTTTACCAAATCTAGAGTCACTGGTTCCAGGTGTAAGGGAGTGAACCAGAGTTTTTCTTGCAGAACATCCATGTTTTTGCTTTACTGACTTGCAAGCCGGTTTTACAAAAACTGAAGATTTAGGAGTTAATGGGTTAAATCCTAGAAGTAACTTTGGTGCCAGCATTTTACCTTGGACAATAGATATCACACAAAGGCCACGCCAAAGAAGAAACAAATCAGCTTGTAAAACTTGGTTGGGGAGCATTTGAAAGAAACAGTGCAATTTTCAAGAGCAATTTGACACGATGTCTTAAAAGAAGTGTTAAATCAATCCAGTTCCTACTTGTGGATCAGAGACATGGATGGACCTTAACTAAACAAGTTAGTAAAATCATGCAATGCATTGATTATAATACGCTTTCCAACATTACAGAAATCATAACTCAAGTTATGAGAATAATGTCTGTGGAATAAATCTCGGTCCTGTACCCTGACCTTTGATCCCATTTCGATGATATTCAACAGAACCGGCTTGGTATACCTCCGAAATAACATGATAAAGTTTTGTCGCAATCGAAGCATTTTTACGTAGTTATGATGCATAAGGGCTATGGAATGGATCCCTCTCCTATGTACTGACCTTTGACCCCATTTTCGCCCATTTTCAACAAGGTTTGTCGCCAAGTGGTCCACTACCAGATACTAAAATTTCATTGAAATCGAACGGTTGTTACGCGAGTTATCGTGCTGACGGACATACGCACACAACGCGTGACGTAATGAGGCAGATGGGAATCGCGACCATCTGCCCGCCGCAAGAATGGGACGTCATAAATCTTTAAAAGGATCCACACAACACGTGACCTAATGAGACAGATGACGTGACCGCGCGCCAACATTCTCAAACGCGAGTTGTGACGTCATAAGATTTTTTTGGGGGATTGGAGATTTAACGACCACCGTGAGCAACTCAATGGGCTATAAGCAGTCACCCGTCCCTAATTTAGGGTCACTGGTTCCAGGGAAAAAAGAGAGCCAGTGCCGTAAGAGAAACACAACATCCATGCCTCACCGGGATTCGAACCCGGACCCCTTTCGGACGAATGATCAGAGTCATCGCTTAGACCATTGCGCCACCGGGGCGACATAAGATTTCTAAGCATTGGTAACATTAATGGAACAACGCCATCACTAAAAACGTTATAATTTGGGGTGGTTATTTAACCCACTAAACGAATTCTTCTAAAATCGAGATAAAGCTAAATCGATTTCTAGTACCAGAAAACGATAGGTTAACGACTTTCATCAAAATTCTTAGAGCCGTTTTCAAAAATAAAATGTACATACATACATACAAGAATTGCTACTTTTTTTTTAATTGGAGGTTTAACGACCACCGTGAGCAACTCAATGGGCTATAAGCAGTCGCCCGTCCCTAATTTAGGGTCACTGGTTCCAGGGAAGGGAGAGAGCCAGTGCCGTAAGAGAAACACAACATCCATGCCTCACCGGGATTCGAACCCGGACCCCTTTCGGACGAATGATCAGAGTCCATCGCTTAGACCATTGCGCCACCGGGGCGGCATAAGATTTCTAAGCATTGGTAACATTAATGGAACAACGCCATCACTAAAAACGTTATAATTTGGGGTGGTTATTTAACCCACTAAACGAATTCTTCTAAAATCGAGATAAAGCTAAATCGATTTCTAGTACCAGAAAACGATAGGTTAACGACTTTCATCAAAATTCTTAGAGCCGTTTTCAAAATAAAATGTACATACATACAAGAATTGCTACTTTTTTTTAATTGGAGGTTTAACGACCACCGTGAGCAACTCAATGGGCTATAAGCAGTCGCCCGTCCCTAATTTAGGGTCACTGGTTCCAGGGAAGGGAGAGAGCCAGTGCCGTAAGACAAACACAACATCCATGCCCTCACCGGGATTCGAACCCAGACCCCTTTCGGACGAATGATCACAGGCCATCGCTTAGACCACTGCGCCACCGGGGCGGCGAATTGCCACTTTAAGGCGGACGTCAAGTAACTTTGCTTCCTATACTTCCAATGGAAAAACTTCTGTACACATTTTCTTCACAATTAATGCGTTTCCAATGATGAAAATTTGAACATCGATTAAAATATCTTCATTTCTATAACTTGCAATACTTAATATTTTCTAAAACATAACCATAATTATGCAATTCAACATTTGTTTGTCTACTGACGTCATGAAAATATAGGTCGCGCCATCTTTTTTCTGGACAATTAAGGCGTTCACAAGGATGAAAATTTGAACATCGATTAAAATAGCTTCATTTCATAACTTGGAATACTTAAAATTTTCTAAACCATAACCGTAATTATGCAATCGAACATTTTTTTGTCTACTGACGTCATCAAAGTATAGGTCGCGCCATCTTTTCTCTGGTTTCAACACCACCAGAGGAAAAGTTATTGATTTTAATATAATTATGGTTATGAAAATATTAAGTTTCCCAAGTTATAATATGAAGTTATTTTAATCGATGTTAAAATTTTAATCATTAATTGTGAAGGAAATGTGTACAAAAGTTTTTCCATTGGGAGTATAGAAAGCAAAATTACTTGACGTCCACCTTAATAATATGGGATAAGGACAATGGAATGGATCGCAATCCTATGTCCTGACCCTTGACCACATTTCGTCCATTTTCAATAGGGTTCGTCCCCAGGTGGTCCCCTACTACATACTGAAATTTCATCGAAATCGAACCATTTTTACGCACGTTATGACGCATAAGGGCAATGGAATGCATCCCGATCTTATGTCCTGACATTTGACCCCACTTCACCCATTTTGAATTGGGTTCATCCGCAGGCGGTCTCCTACCGCATAGTAAACTTTCATTGAAATCGAACCATATTTACCAAAGTTATGGCGCATAAGGGTAATGGAATGATCCCGCTCCTACGTCGTGACCTTTGACCCCATTTGTCCCATTTTAAATAGGGTTCGTCCCTAGGTGGTCCCGTACCACATAGTAAACTTTCATTGAAATCGAACCATTTTTACGCAAGTTACTTGACGCATAAGGGCAATGGAATGATTCCGCTCGTATGTCGTGACCTTTGACCCCATTTGTCTCATTTTCAATAGGGTTCTTCTCCGGGTGGTCCCCTACCACATAGTAAAATTTCATCGAAATCGACCCATTTTTACACCAGTTATCGTGCGGACGGACGGACGGACAAAGCCGGAGCATATACGCTTCTTCAACCTACGGTTGGAAAGCGTAAAAAAGACTTAAAGAGGCTTAGGACAACTCAAAGCATGGAGGGATGCATGTTTGATGTAACCAATGAAGTTAGGAAACAGAACTTATGGATCAGGAAAACTAGAATGGATGACTTCATGATCAAAGTCAAGACTGTCAAGTGGCAATCAGCTGGACATATTGCAAGAACTGACCACTGTCGTACAGGGTGTTTCGCTAGGTTGTCCCACCAATGAATCAGTCTTATTTTTCAGCACACTCTAATAAGAAATGTGACTTGCAGTTTGCTACGTACCGTAGTTCACGGGAATGTATCACTATTCACAATAAATGCTGGAAATGTCCTCCACTGACATCCAAACACACTCAAACGTGATGCTACATGTTTTCAAAGGTTCTATGTAGCATGTCATCATCGATAGTCCAGATTTCTGCAATGATGTTACTTTCTAAGTCTTCTAATGTGCAAGGTTTATTGCTGTAAGTACTACACTTCAAATATCTGCATAGGAAAACATTTGGAAGATTCAAATCGGGTGAACGAGGTGACCACAGTCCTTTGCAGATCACTTGATCACTGAAAAAAGAGGAAATTTCACTCCTGCTCACATGGGACATGTGGCATGTTGCGCCATCCTGTTGAAAGTACCCCATTGGCAAATTGATGTTGGCTAATTGGTTCACAAAATGTCTGAAAATGTTAACATATGACGCTGAGTTTACTGAGCTCTTGAAGAAAATGGGTCCAATTATTCTGGTTCTGGGCGCAGTATACCAAACGCCGACTTTTGCAGAATGTAACAGGGTTTTGTGTAATTCACGTGGATTATCTGTAACCCAACTGCCAGAGTTTTGGGAATTGGCATACTCATCCAAATAAAACCATGCCTCGTTAGTGAACCATGTGAAATCTAAAATGTTCTTAATTGTGAGTAAAGATGTCAGGAGCCAATGACAATAAGATGCACACTTTTCAAGATCCGGTTCTTGCAACACTTGCACAGCTGATACATGGTATGGATGAACCAATGCTTTCTTTGTGGCTCTTTGGAAAGTGGAAACAGAATACCCAGTTTCTTGTGACAAATGTTATGGTGACTTCTTTGGTGATGCCAGCAGCCTGTGATTTTTACCTTCCACTAAAGGACACCTGCCACTGTATTGGTTCAAAACACTGCCCGTGATTTCAAATTTCTTCATTAACCTCGTGCAGTGACCTTTGTTGGTGCTTTTCTTTCCCCAAACTTTTCCAGGAATTGACGTTTTGTTATCCAATACCTTTAAACAATAAACGTCTGCTCCACGACGGTATACACAGACACTCTTGAACGACACTCAACAACACAGTAAAACATGCATATTGCCACCGGACCAGTGGCGGATCCAGCGGGGGGGCAACTGGGGCGGTCGCTCCCCTAAACCCTAATAAAGTTTTTACGTTTAAAGTAGCAAATATATTTTTTTTTGATTGGAGGTTTAACGACCACTGTGAGCAACTCAATGGGCTATAAGCAGTCTCCCGTCCCTAATTTAGGGTCACTGGTTCCAGGGAAGGGAGAGAGCCAGTGCCATAAGACAAACGCAACATCCATGTCTCACCGGGATTCGAACCCAGACCCCTTTCGGACGAATGATCAGAGGCCATCGCTTAGACCACTGCGCCACCGGGGCGGCTAGCAAAGATTGTAAATCAGATCATATGTAGAGGATTTTAGGAAGTGTCTGACCCCAGGTCTTAAACAACCCTTAGAAATAGGAAGCTAGGATATATGGGCTACAGTTCCTGGTAGCAAAGTCACACGGAAGCAAGGTAGTAAAGAGTAGGAAGACTCCCTTATTTATTACCGGGGGGGTCAGGTACCCGGGGTCCAACGGCTTAACGTGCCCATCCGCCGCACGGCGGGTATCGTAAATGATTAACTTTGCATATTTTGTTTTCAGTTTTTCCCCAAAAAATTAACAATTAAAACTTAGTACGGAGGATTTAAAATACTTATTACATTGATTTAGGTTCAGTAAAAAAAGAAAGAGAAGGGAATAGAATAAAAATAAAAGGAGAGAGAGAGCACAAAAGATAAAGGGACAATAGGAGCAGCTAGGGAAAAAGCATGGGGGGTACTTTTTGTTAGTTCTTTATTTTCATATTGTCTACCATCTGTAACTTCTTGAAACAGGGTAAGGCAGAGAGCTTTGTACCGAAATCAGAGTAGGTGGGAGAAACTGTGAATAACAATCTGATCTACGTACATATCTTAATTGGGCCGTAAACAAAATTCCTAAAAATGTCCGCACCGCTTCCTCCCAGATGGTCTTTTCAGGACTTCTTTCTGTTTTCTTATTTTTCCTGCTCTCTCACGCCTCACGGGCGCTTCCCGTTGTTCCACCCACTCCCGAAGTCAATCCCAGTTTGGGTGGGGTGGGGTGGGATAATACGGGGTGATTTTCGGCATCTCCTGCTACTAACATTATATAGAGTGTTTCACTCTGCTACTTTACCCGGCATTTTTGTAATAACTGTAAGAGGGATGAAGATGCCGTAACGAAATTTGAACTGGACTTACCTTAGGCTGTGAGAAAGCAAACGGGAAGCGACTTGTAGTTGTGCCGGCGTCGTGGGCGCGGTCAGAGAGAAGTGGTGGCGCTAGTGTAACGCGACTCCTCATCGCCTGCCGGATGAGCGGGCGTCTGTTAGTTTACTGAGTCTGCCGACACTGTACGGTCATTGTTTTGCTGCTCGTGGAACAGTACGGTTGTGTGTGTGTGTGTTTTGTCGGAGAACAGAAAACATTGAAATGAACTGGTATACTCTAGAGCAGCGGTCGCCAACCTTTCGGACCTCACGGACCACTAAATTCATAATTTTAAATCCCGCGGACCACTAAAATGAATTTTTTTAAAAAGATAAATACATTTGTAAAATAATGATCAGAGAACTTCCATTTTATTCATATGAAATGCACCTATTTAATATAACAAAATTATAAGTGCTTATTTAATCATAAAATCTTTTAAAATGTTGTTTAATGATTACAAAATAATTGAAGCTTATTTAAGTATTACATATTTTTAGTGTGATATTTGTTCCGGCTTGTTTGAGAGAAGTTTATGGATTTTTGGCTCCAATGACGTTACTGCAAGACGGAGAGCCGTATTTATTTCATGCCTAGACCGGTACAGAGTTTTAATTGCTGTGACAGATGAAAATGTCCTTTCGCACAAATATGTTGTTGAAAATTGAATCGAAATTTTCATTGCTTTTTCACTCAGCAATGGGTATTCACTTTGTATGGAGAGCCAAAAATGAGGTCTTGATAAGGATGGCTGGAATTTAGCTTTGAGACTGTCGTCGGATTGATAGATCGATGAGGCTTTCTTTTTCATTCATGCTTAAATTGCTATCTTCAATGTTTGCTGCAAATGGATCTATTATCCACATATTGCCATGTCTAGGATCATCTTTCTTTGGGTAATAACGACCAAAAGATTCTGTGAGTGATTTGTAAGTGCTGTTGAACAATGGTTACCACCTGTCGGTTGACACCCTTCTCTCTCGTATATTCATCAAAATTTGAAAACATTTGCAGATCTTCTTCAGCCAACCGCATTTGCCACAATAATATTTTCTTTTTGAAAAGCATCCATTTTACCTCTTAGTGTGAACACGTTCTTAAGTTGTCCTTGCAAGGATATGTTTAATTCATTTAACAGGGAAAAAATATCTGCCAGGTATGCAAGCTTGGCTACCCACTCATCGTCGGAAAAGAGTTCTTGAAACTTCGGATTATTTTGCTGCTGGAAAAATAATTTGACTTCTTCGCGCAGGGCGAACAGTCGGGTTAGTATTTTGCCCCTCGACAGCCATCTCACCTCAGCGTGAAGGTGAGTATACTGGGAACCCATTTCTTCACAAAGTGCCTCAAATATTCGAGAATTGATCGCTTTGTGTCGAATTTCATTTATAATTTTAATAACATCTGATAATACTTCGTGTAGTTCTGGGGACATATTTTTCGCCGCAAGTTGCTCACGATGTATAATGCAGTGTGTAGACAAAATGTCTGGGTGACCAACATTTTTCACCTTTGCAACAATTCCTGAAAGATGTCCAGTCATGTTTGCGGCACCGTCTGTACATATCCCAATACATTTTTTTCCATTCAGTTCCGTGTTCCAGGAAATAACTATTAAGTGCTTTAAAAATCTCAGCGCTAGTTGTTCTACCCGGCAAGTTGAGCTAACAAAGTAGTTCTTCCTGTAACTCTCCTTCACACTCAGCCCTCACAAAACAAAGAAGTCCCTTGTTATTTACGTCCGTTGATTCGTCAAGTTGAATTGAATAAAATGTTGAATTTTTCACCATTTTTATAACTTGAGTTTCAATATCTTCAGCCACGTCTTCAATTCTGCGCTTTGATAGTGTTAGCGGACATAGGAATTACTTTCAGTTTCTGGACAGCCTGCTTTCCCAAAACCTCTTCACAGATTTGTAACATATAAGGCTTAATTCTTCTCCAATCGTATACGGCTTTTTATTTTTCGCGATCTGAAGTGCTATCAGATAAGAAGCCTTTAATAAGGACTTATCTTGAAGTCATTTTTGTTAAAGCAATTACTTGCTTTTGCATATTTTCACGCATTCTTTGAAAATATTCAAGTGGTTTCTTAGCTAAATCCGGGTGTTTTGATTGCAAGTGTCTTTCGAGTTTCGAAGGTTTCATGGCATCATTGGATAAACTCTCAGAACACACAACACAAAGCGGCCGTGGATGCAGCTTACTACCAGGTTCTTGAATAAATCCAAATTTCAAGTAGTTCGAATTATATTTTCTTGATACTTTGAGTTTTTCTTCTCTCCGCCTCCAGTTCGAATGTTCTTCCTAATGGTGTCTGACGAGGACTGTGGAGGCTCTGAATCATTGATCAGCTCACGGTTAAGTGAAGTACACATATTACTATTGTTACTATTATCATTAGTTACATTATCTTTTGTATTATTAAAGAAAATGCAAAATATTCCTTTGCTTTTTTTCACTCATTACGGGTTTATTGCATTTGAATCTGAAACCAAACAACAAATGATAGTTATTAAAGTCAAACTATTTGATGCCATTAAATATAACAGTTAAAGGAAATACACAGTTACATACAATACACAAATAAAACAAAACAATCTGATGAGAATCGGTATTCGCGGAGCGGGGTGACTGTTGGAAACTGAACAAAATGAAGCTCTCGCATGCCGTATTTCACGAGCCCTGTACTAGAGTCTAGTACATTTCGTGAATTTAGTGCAATATAAAGGCGAAAATTGTCATTCAGATTTCAGAATATAAGGATTTCTTAGAATATTATTTTTGTTTTATTATTAATAAAACATAAAAATGCAAATAATGTAATGTCCAGAATTTTTTGCGGACCACCGGTTGGCGACCGCTGCTCCAGAGAAGCGAGTGTATATTGTGCAGACGTACTGGCAGACTAAATCGTTGAAGTCGTGTCAAAAAGAATTCATTAAGAAGTTTGGAGGTCGGAAACCACCATCAAAACCCTGCATTTTGGCCTCCAGCAGGATGGAGCAACATGCCATACTTTCCGTGCCAAATTGAGTCATTTTTCGAGATCAGAGTCATTTCAAAGGGGACTTAGGCCTCCGCAGTCGCCGGATTGGACACCGCTTCGAATACTTTCTCTGGGGTTATCGGAAAAGTAGAGTTTACGGCAATAATCCACGATCCATCACCGCATTGAAATTCAGCCAATTCCTGGGGACATGCTGACCCGAACCTTCCAAAATATCGAGCGTCGTGTTCAGCTCTGCCAGGACGCAAATGGTGACCATTTCCAACACATGTTATGATGGCATCTCCTTTCTCACAGCATAAGGTAAGTGCAGTTCAAATTTCTGTTACGATGTCTTCATTCCTCTTCCAGTTACTGCAAAAATGCCGGGTAAAGTAGCGAGTGAAACACCCTGTATATATACATAAGACCACATGGGAGATGGGTGGATGAAATTCAAGAGTATGCAGGAGTAACATGGAAGAGACTGGCACAAGACAGACTGTTGTGGAAGAGGCTTGGAGAGACCGTCCAGCAGTGGATTGATAATGGTTGACAATAATGATGATATCATCATCATTGTCAACCATTATCAATCCACTGCTGGACGAAGGTCTCTCCAAGCCTCTTCCACAACAGTCTGTCTTGTGCCAGTCTCTTTCATGTTACTCCCACATACTTTCTAATTTCATCCACCCATCTCCCACGTGGTCTTCTTCTGGGTCTTTTCCTGTCCCTTGGAATCCAATCTAAAATTTCGGTTGTCCTTCGATGGTCTGTCCTCCTGGCAGTATGTCCAGCCCATTGCCATTTCAGGGATTTAACTCTGATCATGGTGTCTTCTCGTCTTGTCGTTTTTCGGATCCACGAGTTCCTCTTCTTATCTCTCCTGGTTACACCAAGCATGCACCTCTCCATGCTTTTTTGAGTTGTCTGCAGCCTTTGTATGTCTCTTTAGTTAAGGTCCACGTCTCTGCACCATACGTAAGCACTGGAAGGATGCATTGATCAAACACTTTTCTTTTAAGACATAATGGCATATTGCCCTTGAAAATTATGCTGTTTCTTCCAAAAGCTCTCCAGGTAAGTTTTGTACGCCGATTAATTTCTGCATCAATGTGACCCTCACTTGATATCTGCTGTCCAAGATAAACGTACGTGTCTGTTATCTCCAGCTTTTCTCCATCAATCGATAAATCTTCATTTCTTGTAAAAGCATTGAACATCACTTTTGTCTTCTGAAAGTTCATTTTTAATCCCACTTCTTTAGTCTTGTCAGCAAGTTCTTGGATCATACTCTGCAGCTCTGATGGGGTAGTTACAAAATGACTGTCATCAGCAAAACGAAGGTGGGTTAGATAATCTCCATTAATCTTTATCCCTTTGTTTTCCCAGTTCAGTGATTGAAAGACATTTTCCAATGTGGCGTTAAAGAGCTTCGGAGATATGGTGTCACCTTGTCTCACTCCCTTTCCAATTTTTATATGTGTTGTATTTTCAAACAGCCGAATCTTTGCACTTTGCATTTTCATAGATGTTATTAATAATATTAATGTACGCATCTTCAATACCGCAGGATTTCAGAGCCATTGTAACTGCTGATGGTTTCACTGAATCAAAGGCTTTTTCATAATCGATAAAAGCCATGCACAATGGAAGTTCATATTCCCTCGCTCTTTCAATTAGTTCTCTCAGTACGTGGATATGATCTATTGTGCTGTAGCCACTCCTGAATCCAGATTGTTCTCTCGGTTGAGCAATGTCCAGTGTTACCTTCAAACGGTGTGAAAGGACTTTAGTGAAGATTTTATAAACCACTGATAGGAGGCTGATAGGTCTGCAGTTCCTGAGATCCTCAATGTCACCTTTTTTATGTAGCAGTATCATCATAGCATTGTTCCAATCCTCAGGAATCTTTCCTTCATTAAGGCATCGAGTAAAAATTTATGCGAGTACTGTTTCGATTTCTCCACTTGCTTCTTGTATGATGTCTACAGTAATTCCATCTTCTCCTGGAGCTTTTCCCCGCCTCATGTTCTTGATTGCATGTGCAACTTCTGCTGGGAGGACTGGAAGAACTCTGGTCCTGGTACCTTCCATGATGTCTGGAGTACATGCATCATCCCTTTCATATAACTTGGAGTAGAAATCTTTCACTCTTGACAAATTTCGCCTCTATTTCTTGTTACAGAACCATCTTCTTTTCTCAGTGCCATAATCTGTTTTCTTCCCTTACTGAGATGTCCCTTTGCTATCTTTAGGCTTTGGTTGTTTTCAATTGCTTTCCTTACTAGTTCACAGTTGAATTTCCTTACGTCTTCAGTGATACTTTTTCGTACTGTCTTGCATAGCTCTATGTATTCCACTTTGGAAGTCACATCTTCTTTAGTTGTCCTCATCTCTCTTCTTTTTTGCATCAACATTTTGGTTTTTCCTGATAATTTGTTCACATGCAACTTGTTCTTAGACCCAGCTAATTTTGTTGCTGTTTCCATAAGAGCTTTGGTTACTTTTCTGTTAACTTCAGAAATATCCACTTCTTCTGATGTTAGGCCTTCTAAAGCAGAGAATCTGTTCTTCAGTTCCAACTTGAAGGTATTATGGTGTTTTTTAAGGTTGGTTATGTCAATACATTTTGTTTGTCTTATAGTCTTGCCGCGTTCGAGTTTAGTGTTGAGGTGCATCTTACCTCTCACCAATCTATGGTCACTACCTGTGTTGAACTTGTTTAGCACACTGCAGTCTTCTATGACGAATTTTTTGTTACACATAATAAAATCAATTTCACTTGTCGTCCCATTTGGATGTCTCCATTTCCATTTCCTGTGTGGCTTTTTCTTGAAAAAGGAGTTAAAGATGAAAAACCCTTGTGCCTCTGCAAACTCAACGAGAGTATTTCCACGCTGGTTTCTGTTGCCGTGACCGAATTTACCTACTGAAGTTTCATTCTGTTGCCCTATTTTTGCATTGAAATCTCCCATAATTATCTTCAAGTGCTGCTTACCTTTATTATTTAGATAACGAATTTCCTCATAAAATTCTTCAATTTCTTCTTCAGCATGACTTGTGGTGGGTGCATAGTTTGAATAATCTGAGCCTGGTATCTTCTCGAGAGTTGGATAACGAGTCTTGCAGCTCTGTCAGAGGAACTTTCAACTTCTATAACTTTATCCTTCAGTTTCTTGTTTATTATAAATCCAACACCACTAGTTCTGCCAGTATCTGTCTCACGATAGTAGAAGAGATGTCCACTTTTCAGTTCAATGAGATCTTCTCCTTTTCTCTTTACCTCACTTAGCCCGACAATGTCCCACTTGATCTTTTGTAGTTCCTCTTCCTTTTCAAGAAGCCTTGAATCAGAAGATAGGGAGCGTGTATATATATATATATATATATATAATGCTAGCGTCATCCTAAAAAACCTTTTGATAATGGCTGCTCCCCTTTTTTATGCCCGAACCTCCCCCTGAGTAAACTTGTGGATTTGCCCCTGCTCTGAACAGAATTAGTGTCCCTGGCTATCTGGTGTGGTGATGTAACAATGAGTCATGACCTTATCAGGAAAATTACTTCCACGCATTTCTCCAGGATCAAGGTCACTTGTAAACCAAATGTCCTGTCTCTATGTAGAGTGGGAAGAAAACAATAGTTGGTTCAGGGGTGGGGGACTACCTAGTGAAACATCCTGTAGAAATTCTCTGGCTGCATGCTTGTAATGGAGAGCTGTTGGAAGGCTTAGGGCTGAACGATTCCACATACTATAATACTTATAGATGTTTCCAGATGGCTCAACATTGATTGGCCAATTGTGCTCTGACGTTGGGGACGTTTTCAAGAAACACCATTTTCAGAAGATAACAATGGTGTAGACCTTTGGCACTACATCATTCAAAGTTCAAATGATCTTTAATAAGTAAGAGCACTCAATATAAAACGAACAGCACAGGAATTGACACATTTACATATGTGGGATGACAAATGGGTATTTACATCGATGAAGTAATGCAAAAAGTTTCCACATGTGGAGCCGCTCCCAACATGGGAGGAAATAAATTTGAAATTGCCGATTTTCTTTGGAGGGGGTTGGGGCATTCTCGGAAATAGTTTCTCCAAAAATGCTCCTGTTCAATTGCCATTAGTGCTATAACTTACTTTTTTACATGCCTAATACATCCAAAACTGCAAAGGTCTGCCAGACTTGCATTGATTCACTCTAATGAGGATGACAAAAAAACAAAAAAAAAAAAAAAAACATACCTTTCAGAGTCCCTCATGCAGTCATCTTATGCTGGAAACCATCATCGGGTGACTGCATGCTATTGGGCTTGGAATTACTGCTGGAAAACCATCATCGGGTGACTGCATGCTATTCGGCTTGGAATGACTGCTGGAAAGCAGAGCTGAGTTTGGGCTCAAATTTAAGAGCCCAAGACCGAATTTTATATTGTAAGATAGAGCCAAGGCCCCAACGTGCCCGAAAATTATGATTAATCTGTTTAAGCATTAAAAAAAATCTTCTTTCAGACTTCCATTCTTTCTTCCCCGTGCAATTAACCGATGTCTTTCTCAACTGCGGAGTGGGGAAGGGATAAATATCTATTTCTATAGTTTTCTTTTACCATTAATTTCTTCCTGTTTCGGGGGCGGGGCATCAGGAAAAATCGGGAGGCACAACAATCTACGTCGTATGTTGCTCAATAGAATCAGCAAGGAGCTGCCCCGTTGAGGTAGGGGAGCAAAATTTCGTCAACTTGCTATCTACTATCTATATAGTTCTTAAATAAAATTTTCCTTCGCAGAAATCCAGCCATTCATGGCCTATGGTATTTGTTACCCAAGTCTGGAATGAATTGCCCTGCCAAGTTCCCCAGTTGCCAAAGAACTCTCTTTAACAACTAGAAAGTGTAAAAAAGTCTCGTGTGCTAAATCATACAAAATCATATTAAAAAAAAAAAGGAAGAAATTTCTCTTTCTCTTAGAGCCTGAGCCCGAACTCTAGTAAGTATTGTGCAACCCGGGCTCGACTTCGGGCGTCTGATCTCTGCTGGAAAGCAGTCATAACAAGGCTCGCTATTACGTAGCATTGAACCCTTGGCTGCATGTCACACTTTATAACATTCAAAAGGCGAACGACTATTTTTTTTTTTCCAATTTTAAAGGGGAGGAGGGAGGGGGCATGTGCCCTTCCAGCCACACTAACGTTATATCTAAAAACGGCTATGGTTAAACATGCTTTGATAACACAGTTGAATGGAAGTTGCTGAAAAGCGGGTTGTAGGATAACACAATTTGAAAACACTTGAAATAAGTCAGCTGGAACATTACAATGAGGACAGTACGGTGAGGGCATGACACTGGCACGATGTAAAAACGTTGAGGTATTGAAGAGCCATTGCACGAGGTATTGAAGAGCGTTTGCATGACGAGTTGACAGAACTATGTAGGGGCAATCCTTGAACGAGGCGAAAAAGGTCGACTGAGTACAGGAGGTTATGTTTGGATCATGCCATCATCCTCATTCAGGAGGTTGTATCTGTATGCCAAAGGGCCAGTCTCTGAACCCATGTCACAGGAAAGTGCTGCCGAATTGGTACAGAGAGCACGTGACCTGGACTGAAGGCCAGTACAAGTGCATACTGATGCGTCGCAAGTTTCTGTGCAGAGTGACTCTCGGCATGTACTTCTATGGAGGAAACTTGGATCATGTCACTGTTCCTATAACATTGAAAGATACTCCAATGGCCTTTTGGTTAGAGTGACTTCCTTTCAACCAGATTATTATGGGATCAATCCCAGGTAGATCAAGTTACTCTGAAATGCAAAATATTCTGTGTGTATTGGACAGGCACACTGGGCCATCAAACTTGGGGTACTGGACCCCATTAAAGAAAAATAATCTGTCCTTACTCCACCTGTTTCTCCTTGAATGTGCTGCTTTTGGCTTCACAATCCAACACTCTCAATTATGAGCCTCTATGTTCCATCCCGTGTATCTTCATTCTTCTATGCAGAACAAAAGTCCCATGGGTCATAAGTAACTGTGTTTAAGTCCTATGAGATATTATTGACTGCTGCAGACAATGATTTTGGAGAATTAGTCATGGTTTC
This sequence comes from Macrothele yani, assembly GCA_039090855.1. Classification (NCBI taxonomy): domain Eukaryota; kingdom Metazoa; phylum Arthropoda; class Arachnida; order Araneae; family Macrothelidae; genus Macrothele; species Macrothele yani. The sequence continues at coordinate 20,512 of JAYWMT010000275.1, forward strand.
CGTCATGCTCAGGTTGATCCGCTGAATGAAGTTGCCTTGCCTATGATGGGGAACAGTGTCATGATTTGGGCCAGCACTTCACTAGGTGGACATACTGACCTATGTGCTTCCTGTAGGAAACATCACTGCTGAGTGATGATGTGTGACCTTATGCTAGTGCAATAACAAAAAAAGCATCTTGGAGACTTGCCATAGAAGACTAGTTGACAAATATCTGGAAGTGAAACACCATTTGCTACATAATGTCCAGCATGTGGCAAGTGGTGTTCAGATTGAGCATAGTGTCCAGCTTGTCGCCCATCGTAATCAGATTGAACATGTTTGCGGTGCTTTTGGAAGACAATTAGTTCTCCAGGTGCTGGCAGATGCTCTTGCCAATAAATGGCCATTACTGTTACAGCAGCTTTGAATCCCAAATAAGATATGCTTGTTGTGTCGCAGTGGTTACGGTTATGTTTGTTTTTATGGCATTGGTTTGCTCTTTTCCATGGAATGAGTGCAGTGGTATAATGGGGCCGGAACGCTCTGGAACGTCGTTCCTGTAATTATTATTTTTTTCCCAGCTGGCACGCGTCCGGTAAACCCTATACAGCATATGTTTTCTTTTTAAAATGCGAATGCCCTATAATTCTACTTTAAATCAAACAAATAGAAAAAATAGAGGCCGACCCTTGAAGAACATGCCCTGATGGAATAAAGAGAGCACTTAATCAAAATGGCCTGATGGGAAAATGCTGCTTAGATAAAGACGGAAGAACTTCTTGGAGATCGGAAGGCGACTCCAGACGCCATAAACGTATTATATATTATTTCCTGGATCATATAAACAGTATATACATACATACATACAGTCGAGTCACATTATTGTGACCACCTCTTACTACTTTTGACGTCAACCACGCGTAGCCAAGAACAGAAGTCACGTGTCGTAAGCTGGCTTGGAGGGCATGCAAGGTGTGGTGCAGGCATTCTGAAAACATATCGCTCGTTGCTGTCATGGATAAAAGTAGCGATTTATCAGATTTGCAAAAAGGGATAATTATCGGCTATCGGGCCAAGGGTGGCAGTACTTTTGAAACAGCGCAGTTTGTGAACTGTTCGCGTGCTGCTGTGGTTAAGGTGTATGGTGATTGGAGAAATGGCACCATTGCGAATAAGCGACGTGGAAACTGAGGAGCACCACGTGCCATTGATGTCAGAGGTGAACGTTAGCTTCGAAGGTGCGTGAGGGCCGACGGACATGCTACAGTGGAAGAACCCACTGGCAGAATGAACCAGAGGACTACCGGAAGTGTGTCTAAAACGACAGTTCAGCGAATCCTGTTGCGTATGGGGCTCCGATGGAGACTGATATGGTCACTGCATTTATGCTAACGAAGGTTCATCGGCAGAAAAGGCTTACATTTTGGCAGTATCAGAATTGGACCTCCGCTGATTGGCAAAGGATTGCCTTCGCCGATGCGTCACGTATTCTGCTTCGTCGAACGGATAGACGTTGGCGTATAAAGCGTGAAACATCGGAGAACAAATACTCTTCAACCATTTCTGGCAGAACAGAAATTAGAGGAGGCAGCGTGATGGTCTGGGGAATGTTTTCGTGGCATTCTCTGGGTCCACTCATACCTGTGGAAGGCACTATGGACCGAATTCGTTATGAATCCATTGTTGCGGATTTTTGCGTACTAAAAGTGAAGCAGAACGCTTTCTCTGGAATGCAGACAGGAGGCGCATTCCTTCAGCTTGGGTGGCGTAGGATGAGCCGAGATGAATGTTTACAAGACTAGTAAACACGCCGGCACTTTAGTCTAAAACGGGAAGTGCGAAAAAGTAAAATACTGTCTGTCTGTTGTACCTCGGTCAAGGGTGAGATAGGAAGACAGCACCAGCAGAGATTTATGATTGACAAAAAGAGCGCCGTTGAGAACTCTGTGAAGAAATTGAAGCAGTTGACGAAAATCTCGCAAAGGATTCGGAACTCCTCTTGTTGTGGAAACTACTACCTGGGCGCCGTCGATGTTTGTGCTGACAGCATACGAGCGTGCGATTCTCCCCCACACTCCCGTGAAGAAGAATTTCACTACTCATAATCACGAAAGATCTGTGGATTATTACGCTGGGCCTACTCTTCGGATTTTACGTGACCACTTCATTTTTCCTTCATTTCAATACAATTCTCTCCCAGGACGACTAAATGTAAGTAAGACTTTCACTTATTCTTATTCCTGGGCAGGAGAAACTTTGATAACTGATGGGCGTATATAAGACCCCCATCCATATGTAAATAGCCATTCATGTACAGAAATCACTTTCCATTAGCTTTGTACACTGCTGGCCACCCAAAATGCAACACCAAGAAGGAAGCATCCGATTGGCCTGAAATTCGCAGCATGCGTCGCCCGCGAAAGGACATGCAGACGATTAGCATTGCAGGGGATATGCAAATCATGTGCGCCCGGCACGCCACCGAGAAGCACTATAAGAAGGGTGCACAGAAGGCGGGGTGTAAGTAGTGGAAGTGTGTTGTGCTGCCGGACCTGTGCGTGGGAAGCTTCCTGATGCCTCGTCGCAGAATACGGCAGTCATTCCAGCACGTTTCGGAGTTCGACAGAGGACAAATAGTGGCTTATCGCGACAGCGGTTTATCGTACGGAGACATCGGCGCCCGTGTGAGACTACATCCAGCCATAGTGAGGCGAGTATGGATTCGGTGGGTGCAGGAGGGACCGACGTGAGCGGTTGCCGCAGCCGGCGGGCATTGACGGCTCGCACCGCTACATCACAAACGTTAGCGCAGGAATTAGTACGCACCGTTCGACGTCGTCTGCAGGAGCGGGGACTTGTTGCACGGCGCTTATTGCTCCGATTACCATTGACGTTACACCACCGGCGAGTGCGGCGGCAGTGGGCCGTTGAACGCCGCACCTGGAGTACGGAATGGCACGACATTGTCTTCTCCGACGAATCCCTCTTTTGCCTGCAACACCACGATGGTCGGATCCGCGTGTGGCGGCGCCACGGCGAGAGACTGTATGACACCTGCATTTATGCATCGCCATACCGGTCCGTTACCTGGCGTTATGGTTTGGGGCGCAATTGAATATGACACCCGCACGCCTCTGGTACGCATCGCCGGTACACTCAACTGCCACCGCTACATCTCCGACGTTTTGGAGCCTGTAGTCCTCCCTTACCTGCAGTGACCTGCCAGCGGCCACGTTTCAACAGGACAATGCGCGCCCGCACGTGGCACGCATCGTGCAGCAATTCTTCACTGCCCACCAGGTGTCACTGCTGCCGTGGCCCACCTGTTCTCCCGATATGTCGCCCATCGAACACGTCTGGTCGCTGATCGGCAACCGAGCGGCCCGGCAAGCACCACCCGCGCTACGCCTGATGAACTGTGGCAACGTGTGGAAGCAGCCTGGACCGACATACCCCAAGCCGACATGCAATGCCTCTTTCGTTCGATGCCGCGTCGTGTAGTGGCCGTTATTGCCAGCCATGGGGGCCACGAACTATTGATGTCTGCGTGTTCCGCAAGTCTCAATCGTTTCATCATAAGCTCAATCGTTTCATCTTTGTATCTGTTATGTGTCCAGTAAATCTGGCTTTGCTATCTCGTGTCCTTCTTCGTGTTGCATTTTGGGTGGCCAGCAGTGTAAAATAAATTCTGTAAATAGAATTTGCATCCCTTTCCTGCATGTTCAGAGCTGGTTGCGGGATTACTTGAAATTAGGATCGATGCTCTAATCCAGAGATACGTTCCCAGCCCGGATATTTCATCCGATAAAATACATGTCAGAAGTTCGTTTGGTTCCGGACGCTTAAGTAGCTGGGCCATACCGGTAATACCATCCTTGCTGACCACGTACACCCATACATGCTTGATTGTCTTCTTTGTGGCGGATGGGATCTTCCAAGACGACAATGCGACGTGTCACACAGCTAGAAATGTCAGAGAGTGGTTGAAAGAGCACGATAAAGACATCAAAGTACTTCCCTGGCTCTCTAATTTTCCAGACTTCAACCCTATTGAGCATTTGTGGGGACCACCTCGATCATGTTGTTCGCTCTATGGATCCTCCACCACGCACCCTTCAGCAGCTGTCAGATGCACTGCAGTCAGCATGGCTCCACACCTTCCAGCACCTTTTTTGGATGAGGCGAAAATCAAATCAGCGAGGTGCAGGCTCAGAACGGCGAAGAAAATATTGAATTAACCGGTATTAATGAAATTAAACAAGTTCATGTGAACGACATGGCTCTTTTCGATAGGATTAAATGAACATTTTTGGAAACCGAAATGAAAGTTCTTTTGAAAGAAATACGGGATTACGCCATATAATACAAATTTTGAAGATGACAATCCGATTTTTGGCGTAAATGTGACAAGGATGGTAAGTCATATATATCCGAAAACTTGAAAATTTTCATCGTCCTGGAGCGGGACTCGAACCCGCGTCTCCCAGAAAAACGCCTAGGTATGCTAACCACTACACCACCCAGAACTACCTTGAAACTTAAAACTTGGTCGTTCTGGGTGGTGTAGTGGTTAGCATACCTAGGCGTTTTCTGGGAGACGCGGGTTCGTGTCCCGCTCCAGGACGATGAAAATTTTCAAGTTTTCGGATATTATCTGACTTACCATCCTTGTCACATTTACGCCAAAAATCGGATTGTCATCTTCAAAATTTGAAAGTTCTTTTGTTTCAAATTTTGAAGATGACAATCCGATTTTTGGCGTAAATGTGACAAGGATGGTTGGTAAGTCAGATAATATCGGAAAATTTGAAAAACCTGGGCGCTATCTGGGAGATACGGGTTCGTGGTTCCGCTCCAGGACGATGAAAATTTTCAAGTTTTCGGATATTATCTGACTTACCATCCTTGTCACATTTACGCCAAAAATCGGATTGTCATCTTCAAAATTTGAAACAAAAGAACTTTCAAATTTTGAAGATGACAACCGATTTTTGGCGTAAATGTGACAAGGATGGTTGGTAAGTCAGATAATATCGGAAAATTTGAAAAACCTGGGCGCTATCTGGGAGATACGGGTTCGTGTTCCGCTCCAGGACGATGAAAATTTTTAAGTTTTCGGATATTATCTGACTTACCATCCTTGTCACATTTACGCCAAAAATCGGATTGTCATCTTCAAAATTGTATTATATGGTGTAATCCCGTATTTCTTTCATGGTTCTTTTGTTTCGTTGAAATGTTTTGGTTAAGGGCATTTAATCATTACCTAAAATAAATGCATGCTCTTGGTTTTCATTTGTTATTTATTATTTTAACTAGGAAACTTAAAACGTATAACTCGGCATACTTTTTAAATTATCTTGTACATTTTAATACATAGACAAGATTGTGGCGCCATCTTTAGGCATTAAAAAATAATGCTTTGCGACCTGTAAGATAATTAAACGCATTGCTTAACATTATTTTAAATTTGACAGCCTTGTAGTCAAACTTGTATGTGAAATAGGTGGGCTGGGAAAAAAATGAAATGGAATTATTTAACGGTTTTAAGAAAAGCACCTTTCAGTACTCAATGCCTTGGTTAAATAAAATTATTTAAAATAGATGAAATTTTGTGCATTTGTTCCAGGGTGCTTTAAGGAGGTGGGATTAAGATAAAAAATTGTATTTCTTTACATTTTATACAGATAGTATACAGTGTTTTAATATCTTTTCATTGTTTTTAATTTTATAAATGTATCAAAGAAAAGAAATTGGGGGAAGGACGAGTGATATACGAAAGAGCATACACATAGAATGTATCCTCGTGGGAAATCGTATATTACTGAAAAGTGCAGCTTCTAAATTTTATATGAACGCTGCAGCGTTGAGAGTCAGCCTATATTGTTATTTTCTCGATGGGGAATTTTTAATTTTTGCGACTCTAGGCCAGCATTGCTTAAATTACTCCTCACCCAGCAATAATAGTAGGCTAATAATAATAAAAAAAAGATGGGTCACCGATCATTTAGCTTTTTACATTATTTTTTTTTACGTATCCTTCTTTAAAATTGCCCGTGGATGTGTTATATCATAAAGGCACCAAGAGGGAAAAAAATGTATTTAACGTTTTTTCCCTATATTTAAATGGAATGCAAATGAATCAGCTAAAAAAACCAACTTCAATTAAAAAAAATGTAAAAAAAAAACAAATATTCTTTACAAAATCAATCGGCGTATTCGAGCTGGAACTGTATCCAATAAAGAAACAACACTAATCTTCTTGATCACAAACGTACTTTTTATGGTGATAAAAAAATGAGTCTCTTTCTTCAGAGTTCTTTGTTTTACTAATTTTGTTTAGTGTAGTTTTTCCATCAAGATCCTTAAAACAAACTTATGTTCTGATAGGTGAAATATGGAATGTGACAACTGTTTGTTCATTTGTGTATGCCATTTGATATCTTACATTTCAATGCTGTGCGGATTTTTTTTTTTTTTTTTTTTTATCTTCAACCTGCGAGGGCGTTCGCTCGTACATTTCACATGTTCACTCTTATTTACATTTCGGCAACTCTGCTTGTCTGCCGGGAGCTTTTAAAATTTAAAGGCTTAGGCAACGGGAGGGGGAAGCTCGGGTCCTGACCCCCTCCCCCTCCGGTGAGGGTGGATTGCGTACGAATTTAAAGCGACATATATGTATATATGAGGCTTTCACCAATGAACTAAATCCATGGACACCCCTTAAGAAATTTCTAGCTACGCCACTGGCACTGACCAACCCACCGATACACACACACACATCCATCTTCCCCTGTCATGGGGAGCCTCAGATTGTTTCCCCCTGTGGGTTTTTGAAATACCCATGTAACTCTTCCCCATGGCCCGCTGGAAAGAAGAGGCCCTGAAACGATTTAGTCATGTGACCAAAAGGGTCTTGCTTCCCTGCTCTGAACTGCACATGAAGTCGTGAACGCCATTAGTCCGTTAGTATGTTGCTGTGAAGTTGTTCATATTTTATTATTTTTATTCACTATTGTGATTTTTTTTTCCAAAGAGGAACGAATTAACATTCGTAATAACATATAATGTTCGTTTACCACTGCAACAAAAGAAACTGTTAGAGCGTTTATATATATATATATATATATATATATATATAAAATATATATATATATATATATATATATATATATATATATATATAAACGCTCTAACAGTTTCTTTGGGGATGTAAGGTCAGGTGATGCGTAACATCACAGCCTCTCCTTGACAAATGTCAACCCCGCCTTCTCGTGGTGCATCCTGTTCCCACTAAAGGGGCTCTGACGACCGCCCATAGCGGTATAACTATACCATCGGGATCAGAGGAAATGCTATCCCACACTCACCAACCCGCTTGGCCAGCGTGGTGAGTTATGGCCAAACCCCTCCAAAATGATTCCACAACTTAAATCTTGGCCCTCAGTCTCCGGCAGCTGGAATGTACCTGGCCAAGGCAGCGGCCAGTGCGACATGAAGGCAGAGGATGCTAAGAATCCCCGGAGGACCGGACTAGGCTGCCATCTGATGCTGACCTTGGCTACTTACAATGGACGCTCCCTATCTTCTGATTCAAGGCTTCTTGAATTGGAAGAGGAACTACAAAGGATCAAGTGGGACATCGTGGGGCTAAGTGAGGTAAGGAGAAAAGGAGAAGATCTCATCGAACTGAAAAGTGGACATCTCTTCTACTATCGTGGGACAGATACTGGCAGAACTAGTGGTGTTGGATTTATAATAAACAAGAAACTGAAGGATAAAGTTGTAGAAGTTGAAAGTTCCTCTGACAGAGCTGCACGACTTGTTATTCAACTCTCGAAAAGATACCAGGCTCAGATTATTCAAACTTATGCACCCACCACAAGTCATCCTGAAGAAGAAATTGAAGAATTTTATGAGGAAATTTGTCATCTAAATAATAAAGGTAAGCAGCACTTGAAAATAATTATGGGAGATTTCAATGCAAAAATAGGGCAACGGCAACAGAATGAAACTTCGGTAGGTAAATTCGGTCATGGCAACAGAAACCAGCGTGGAAATACTCTCGTTGAGTTTGCAGAGGCAGAAGGGTTTTTCATCTTGAACTCCTTCTTCAAGAAAAAGCCACACAGGAAATGGACATGGAGACATCCAAATGGGACGACAAGTGAAATTGATTTTATTATGTGTAACAAAAAATTCGTCATAGAAGACTGCAGTGTGCTAAACAAGTTCAACACAGGTAGTGACCATAGATTGGTGAGATGTAAGATGCACCTCAACACTAAACTTGAACGTGGCAAGCTCATAAGACAAACAAAATCTATTGACATAACCAACCTTAAAAAACACCATAATACCTTCAAGTTAGAACTGAAGAACAGGTTCTCTGCTTTAGAAGGCCTAACATCGGAAGAAGTGGACATCTCTGAAGTTAACAGAAAAGTAACCAAAGCTCTTATGGAAACAGCAACAAAATTAGCTGGGTCTAAGAACAAGTTGCATGTGAACAAATTATCAGGAAAAACCAAAATGTTGATGCAAAAAGAAGAGAGATGAGGACAACTAAAGAAGATGTGACTTCCAAAGTGGAATATATAGAGCTATGCAAGACAGTAAGAAAAAGTATCATTGAAGACGTAAGGAAATTCAACTGTGAACTAGTGAGGAAAGCAATTGAAAGCAACCAAAGCCTAAAGATAGCAAAGGGACATCTCAGTAAGGGAAGAAAACAGATTATGGCACTGAGAAAAGAAGATGGTTCTGTAACAAGAAATAGAGGCGAAATTTTGACAAGAGTGAAAGATTTCTACTCCAAATTATATGAAAGGGATGATATATGCACTCCAGACATCATGAAAGATACCAGTACCAGAGTTCCTCCAGTCCTTCCAGCAGAAGTTGCACATGCTATCAAGAACATGAAGCGAGGAAAAGCTCCAGGAGAAGATGGAATTACTGTAGACATCATACAAGAAGCAAGTGGAGAAATCGAAACAGTACTCGCCCAAATTTTCACTCGATGCCTTAATGAAGGAAAGATTCCTGAGGATTGGAACACCGCTACAATGATCCTGCTACATAAGAAAGGTGACATTGAGGATCTCGGAAACTACAGACCTATCAGCCTCCTATCAGTAGTTTATAAAATCTTCACTAAAGTTCTTTCACACCGCTTGAAGGTAGCACTCAGACATGGCTCAACCGAGAGAACAAGCTGGATTCAGGAGTGGCTACAGCACAATAGATCATATCCACGTGCTGAGAGAACTAATTGAAAGAGCGAGGGAATATGAACTTCCATTGTGCATGGCTTTTATCGATTATGAAAAAGCCTTTGATTCGGTGAAACCATCAGCAGTTACAATGGCTCTGAAAACCTGCGGTATTGAAGATGCATACATTAATATTATTAATAACATCTATGAAAATGCAACTGCAAAGATTAGGCTGTTTGAAAATACAACACACGTAAAAATTGGAAAGGGAGTGAGACAAGGTGACACCATATCTCCGAAGCTCTTTAATGCCACATTGGAGGGTGTTTTTCAGTCGCTGAGCTGGGAAAACAAGGGGATAAAGATTAATGGAGATTATCTAACCCACCTTCGTTTTGCTGATGACGTAGTCATTTTTGCAACTACCTCATCAGAGCTGCAGAGTATGATCCAGGAACTTGCTGACAAGAGTAAAGAAGTGGGATTAAAAATGAACTTTCAGAAGACAAAAGTGATGTTCAATGCTTTTACAAGAAATGAAGATTTATCGATTGATGGAGAAAAGCTGGAGATAACAGACACGTACGTTTATCTTGGACAGCAGATATCAAGTGAGGGTCACATTGATGAAGAAATTAATCGGCGTACAAAACTTGCCTGGAGAGCTTTTGGAAGAAACAGCATAATTTTCAAGAGCAATATGCCATTATGTCTTAAAAGAAAAGTGTTTGATCAATGCATCCTTCCAGTGCTTACGTATGGTGCAGAGACGTGGACCTTAACTAAAAGAGACATACAAAGGCTGCAGACAACTCAAAGAAGCATGGAGAGGTGCATGCTTGGTGTAACCAGGAGAGATAAGAAGAGGAACTCGTGGATCCGAAAAATGACAAGAGTGGAAGACATCATGATCAGATTTAAATCCCTGAAATGGCAATGGGCTGGACATACTGCCAGAAGGACAGATCATCGATGGACAGCCGAAATTTTAGATTGGATTCCAAGGGACAGGAAAAGACCCAGAAGAAGACCACATAGGAGATGGGTGGATGAAATTCAAAAGTATGCAGGGGTGACATGGAGGAGACTGGCACAAGACAGACCGTTGTGGAGGAAACTTGGGGAGACCTTCGTCCAGCAGTGGATTGATAATGGTTGACAATGATGATGATGATGATATGTAGAAAATAATGTATCATTTCAATGGTTTTATCTCCAATATTTGTTTTTAAAATATCTAATTGGAAAATGCAGCTCACAGAACAAAGAATGTTTCCAGAATAAGTTTCTGATGGATTGGTGATATATTTAAGAGTGTACTCTGTTTTTAGGAAGAGAATAAGCAGATTCCAAGGGTACAAACATTCACGGAAATTAGCAACCTTTTTTTATATGTTTTATACACTATCTACCGACAGGTAATTGGACACCCTGCAATCGACGATATCTGAGGTCCTGATACACGTCATGGCCGCCGCCGTTAAGTATCATGTGGGAAATAACAACGCAACCAGTCGCATGCAAGATGCCACACAGTTCGGAGCTCTCTGATTTTGAGAAAGGTGTAATTGTCGGGTATCACAGAAATGGCCGATCCATATGTGACATATCCAGCGAGTTGAAGTACCCAAATTCGACAGTGGCCTACGCGATTGGCAAGTGGAAGATGAGAGGTGACTGTCGGAATCTGCCCCGACCCGACAGACCCACAAAACTGGGAGTTAGAGACCGATGGGTGCTGACCAGAGAAATTCGGAAGAACCGCACCAAATCAATGGACCACATCCGCGAGGAGTTTCAACAGGCATCTGGTAGTATTCTTTCAACGAATACCATCCGTAAGGAAGCCCATCTGCTCGGTTATCATGGAAGTGCTGCCACCCACAAGCCTTTGATCACCAAGTCCAATAGCGCTGCTCGGCTAACGTAGTGCAAAGAACGTCGACAGTGGACCATTGAACAGTGGAAACAGGTTCTCTGGAGTGACGAATCAAGGTTCACCCTCTACCGTTCGGATGGCAGGGTCTGGGTTTGGGGTCTGCCTGGAGAACGCCTCCTGCCGGAATGTATTGTGCCAACTGTGAAGTTCGGCGGTGGTGGAATTATGCTATGGGGGTGTTTCTCCTGGTATGGCACGGGTTCCTTGGTTGCAATTCCTGGTAGACTCAACACCAAGATCTACTGCACCATTTTGGATGACCATGCGCTTCTTACGTTGTGGCAGTTTTACGGGGTGGACCCATGTTACTTTCAGGATGACAATGCCACCTGTCATGTTGTGAGGTCCACCATGGCTTGGTATGGTGACAATGGGGTTAATTGAATGGACTGGCCTGCGCAGAGCCCGGACCTTAACCCTATCGAGCACCTCTGGGAAGAGTTGGAGCTTCGACTAAAAGGGTGCCCGCACCGTCCGAAATCGGTCAAGGAACTGACCTGTCTTCTGCAAGCCGAGTGGAAGAAAATACCGCTAGCTGTCATACAACGCCTGGTTGAGAGTATGCCCCCGAGGGTCGTAGCTGTAATCGCCACTCGTGGATGCTCCACCAACTATTGAAGGTGAATAAACTTTGTTTTCCTTTGCTATCACAGGTGTCCAATTACTTGTTGGTAGATAGTATAGTTCAGGATGTACCTCCCTTTTCTTTATTTTAGTTCTTATTGCTCATCCCACCTACTTTCCCATGAAGTTATCTTTAGTCCCCCATTGAACACTGTTTCGAGTGAATTGCTCTCTTACAAAAATTACCTTCGTGCATCCAAATGACCTCCTTTGTTAGTATGTTTTCTTGGGGCAGAAACAAAAATTATCTAGTATCTACAGCATTCACAAGTGGGCAAATCCAAGGATTTGCTCACTTGTAATGGGGAGTGGGGGTGGAGATGGTAGTTTGTGTTTCAAAACTTTCAAAAATGGTAGTAAAAATGTTTGCCGTACAGTTGCAATTTTTTTCTCCAGATGTTGTTTTTGTGTCCAGTAATCTTGTTAAACTTAATTTTATTGCATAAATGTTTGCATTTCATCTTGAAATTGTGGGCAACAACACGAGATTCCTCCAAGAAATCCCTTTTTTTTTTTTGTTATTTTTCTCATTCACGCACAAGTGAAACAGAAATTTGAGAAGAGGGGGGGGGGTGAGTGACGGAATTCGATCTTTATGAAACTAAAACGAAAGCTTGACGAAGTTATAACATTTTACTGCATAAATTTTTGTATTTCAGCTTGAAAATCAGGGGAAAATTTCTAAAACAGAAAGTAGAACAGAGCCAAGATTTCTCCTGTAATCGCTACCCTGCCTCCTCATGATGTTCCCACTCTCCTGCATTGTTAAATATGTCCTGTCCCATAATTTTTAAATTTAAGCTTGATAAGGGATGAGGAAATTCCAAAAAATGGAAGTGACAAAGTTGGACTGTGGCCCTCGGGTCTCCACTCCCTCTGGCATCAATGAGCTGCGGACAACACGCGGCTGGACGATTTGGCTATCTGTGCACCACTTTTGATACGTACTCACTACAGCGGCACGCAAACAACCCACAATCCGTGCCGGTTCCGAGGCGCCGTGCCATCACAATTTATCCTTTACCAAACTCTGATAAATCGGAAGCTTTTCCCATTCTGACTTTGAACACTGTACTAAGCGAAAGCCGGTCCTCGGGTTGTATATATATATACTGCTCTGTGAACTTCCCCTGCACCAGCATTCGGTATCCAGGAGTGTTCATTCCTCTAGGCTGGGGGTGGTCATAATGAAATGGCGCATTGGTGTATATCTAATTGACTATTTGTGTATTCTCTGAGCTTTACGGCTAGCCTCAAATATATGCCACAGGTAATCATGCTGATCTGGCCCACAAGTGCAAATGGATCAACAAATTTACAAAGCTCTACAAATTGCAAATAAATAGATAAAGCTTAAATTTTGATCTGAACAAAAGTTACTGGCAAATATTTGCCATCTGAACAGATACTAGCCATTTGATACTAGATAAGAGAGGACTTATTACCTCATCTCTTACCTTTCTGCTTTTCTTTCTTAAAATGTTGAGCAGCAGCAATAACTATGCCACCAATACCCAAAGTGATGAATAAATTCTTCCATGTTATAGGCTGAAAAATAAAAATGTTAAAAAATTTTAGTCAGTTAATTTCTGCAATCACACAGTACAGCACATAAGGTTTCTTACATTTTTATGGGTTTATCTAGAGTTTAATTATTTATGAGTGAAATTTAAAAGACAAACCTCTTCTTCAGATGGTAATAAACTTTATGTCTGCTATAATTCCTCTGAAATATTGAAAATATTATCATTTTAGGGTGGAAATCGACCAAGCATCTCGAAATTTCATTTCTGCCTTAGAGAACAGAATATACTAAAAAATACAACTCCCCCTCCCAGATGACATAGTTTTTCAGATTTATTTCTATTTCCTGAGAAGTTCTGAATGTAGATGTTAGTTGCAGAGGGCATTTTCATGCCAAATATAGATCTGCATAGTAAATATTAAATAATGTTCTGTTTCTAATTCTAAAAATATACTTTTAAGTGCACTGCATTTTGATCAAAGAACAAGTCAGTGGTCGAAGTAGTGCGCTACAAGTAGCGAAACTACTGTAGTCACTACTTTTCCACGTAGTTTGTAGTGTAACGCACTACTTTAACAAAAAAGTAGTGTAGCGAGTAGCGCGATGCAAACCTCTATAGTTTGTAGCGAGTTTCGTCACTACTTTTAACGTTACTTCAGTAAACAAACAAGGTGCCCTTCTTCATATCACTTAATCATCACGTGTATTTGCGACACAACGCTAATACTCGTTTGAACTGCACAGCTCCAGCGCTAAGTATCGCCATCTAGTGAGCATTTCTTTCATGATATCGGCTATGGAGCGAATTAAAATGGTCAGGTTATGACGAACGAGGGTCACGGAATAAGAACGATTGGTGTTTCAAAGCACAAAGTTTTCTAGTTTTCTAGCATAGGTTGGTAACACCAACACCTGTCTCGTCGTCGTTTTCGTCTCGTGTGAATACGAACGTGTTTGCTTTCCTTGCTTCGAAAACTTATTTAACTTATGTTTCCAGGCGATTATAAATTTTTCTGTTTATCTGAAATATGGCACCTACTGTCCAGCTTGTTGAAAAAAGAATTGAACTGCCTTGGTCGGCGTATAATAATTATTTCACAGTGCTCGAGAAGCAAGTAAACAGGAATTTTTCAGTCACATGCAAACTTTGCCCGTTAAATAAGAAGCTGTCAGTTTCAAAGTCATCCGTCTCTAATTTGAAATTGCACATAGCGGTAAGTCAAATGTTTCAGTACTAATATAGCAATGAAATAAATATTTATCTATGTGTATTTTTTGCTGTCTTCATAACCACTCATTTAAAAATCCCGGACTTTTTTCAATCCCGGACACAGCCCCGGACGTCATTACTAATCCAGGACTGTCCGGGCCAATCCCGGATGACTGGTAACCCTAATTATGTGTCATAACCAAGTTTTTATATGATATGCTATATTCTACACTGCTGGCCACCCAAAATGCTACTCCAAGAAGGACACGAGATAGCAAAGCCAGATTTATGGGCACATAACAACAGATACAAAGATGAAACGATTGGAGCTTAGAGGCCCGTACGACTTGCGGAACACGCAGACATCAAGAGTTCGTATGGCCCCCATGGCTGGCAATAACGGCCGCTACACGCCGCGGCATCGAACAAAAGAGGCTTTGGATGTGGGCTTGGGGTATGTCAGTCCAGGCAGCTTCCACACGTTGCCACAGTTCATCAGGCGTAGTCGCGGGTGGTGCTTGCCAGGCCACTTGGTTGCCGATCAGCTACCAGACGTGTTCGATGGGTGACATATCGGGAGAACAGGCGGGCCACGGCAGCAGTTACACCTGGTGGGCCGTGAAGATCTGTTGAATGATGCAGGCGCGCATTGTCCTGTTGAAACGTGGCCGCTGGCAGGTCCTGCAGGTAAGGGAGGACTACAGGCTCAAAAACGTCGGAGATGTAGCGGTGGATGTTGAGTGTACCGGCGATGCGCACCAGAGGGGTGCGGGTGTCATAGGCAATTGCTCCCCAAACCCTAACGCCAGGTGACGGATCGGTATGGCGATGCATAATGCAAGCGTCATACAGTCTCTCGCCGCGGTACCACCACACGCGGATCCGACCATCGGGGTGTTGCAGGCAGAAGCGGGATTCGTCGGAGAAGACAATGTCGTGCCATTCCGTAGTCCAGGTGCGGCGTTCAACGGCCCACTGCCGCCGCACTCGGCGGTGCTGTAACGTCAATGGTAATTGGAGCAATGGGCGCCGTGCGAGAAGTCCCCGCTCATGCAGACGACATCGAACGGTACGTGCTGACACAAGTTTTTGCGCAACACACCCTAATTTCTGCGCTAACGTTCGTGATGTGGGGGTGCGAGCCGTCAATGCCCGCCACACAACATGCCGGTCCTCTTGCACGGCGGTGTGCCGCGGCTGCGGCAATCGATCATGTTGGTCCGTCCGTCCGTCCCTCCTGCACCCACTGAATCCATACTCGCCTCACTGGGGCTGTATGTCGTCCCACACGGGCGCCGATGTCTCGGTACGATAAACCGCTGTCGCGATAAGCCACTATTTGTCCTCTGTCGAACTCCGAAACGTGCTGGAATGATTGCTGTATTCTGTGACGAGGCATCAGGAAACTTCCCATGCACAGGTCCGGCAGCACCACATACTTCCACTGCTTACACACCGCCGTCTGTGCACACTTCTTATAGTGCTTCTCAGTGGCGTGCCGGGCGCACATGATTTGCATATGCCCTTCGGTGCTAATCGTCTGCATGTCCTCTAGCGGGCGACGCTTGCTGCGAATTTCAGGCCAATCGGATGCTTCCTTCTTGGTGTTGCATATTGGGTAGCCAGCAGTGTATTTGCTACATTGTACAGTCTTGTGCAGTTCATTTTATATGATATGCTATATCTACATTGTAAAGTCTGGTGTATATGGGATATACAATATTTTGTAGTAATATAACATCCTTAACTTTGAGTGTGTATTGAATAATCTCGCAAAATTTGGGTCCTAAAAGTAGTGAAGTAGTCACTACATTTTCAAAGTAGTGAAGTAGTCACTACATTTTCAAAGTAGTTTGTAGTCACTACTTTGTTAAAAATGTAGTTGTAATTAACTGCATTTGTCATAAAGTAGTTGTAGTTGTAGTTCGGTACAAATAAAAAGTAGTTTTTCCAACCACTGGAACAAGTGAAACTAGGAAATTATCTAGAAACAGCAAACAAAACAAGAAAACTATTTTCATGTATTCAGATTAAGGATCTCAAATTACTTTTTTATCAAGTAAGTTCCTTTTATTATATCTGCACTTTTAAGGTATTAAACCCCAGCAAAGTGCGCATAGTTTACATGCAATTCATTAATCATATACTATTAAAAATAACCAATCACTTACCCTAAAGATCATGGTAATTTCCAAACACTTCAAACACGTCAATTATCGTAATGTTGTTGGCCTTCAAAGGTTTACAGACTCCTTGTTCATGATTCCTTCTTCTGGGGATGAAACATCATATTTTTTTTATTTATTTTTTATTTGCTAGACAAACAACGCTGGTTTTCCCTATTTAGAGGTTGATACAAATTTTTGTTCCTTTTTCCCTTTCTTCTCAAAATCAAAGTTTTGAGCTTTTAAAAATAAGGATAAAAAACTTTTGATTGCTTCAGTGCTTTAATATGGTAATGAGCATGTTCTTCACAAACAAACAACATTTAGCCACAATAGCTTGCATGGCTCTTTGTGTAGAAGCTCAATTCAATAATTTACAAGTTTATTCACCTAAAGTAAGATTTAAAAACTCACAATGAATATTTGGAATAGATGTCATCCTGCCTGGGCAAATGCAGTTACAGTTATACTGTTTTCAAGAAAGCACCCAACCAATACAATCATTGAAGGTGCTTTCTAGTCTTTTCAATTTTCAAACCTTCTTTCACTTTCCTTTTCATAACAGTTGGCTGACTTTATATTTTTTATTGAATCCCTGTTCAGCTTATAGTGTTTCTTTTATTTTTTAAATGCATATCTATATCTCATCCAATTTCTTTGCATACATTTTAATTGTGCAGTTTAAGACAATTCGAACAGGCTTTTCTGTACCTGTGTCATCTGTTGTCATGTAATATCACATAATTATGGGAAACCTTGGGAAGAGGGCTTATTCTGTCTATTGACAGCTATGTAAACATCATCAAAACCTACCATCAATTCACAGCTGGATGAAGGTTTCCAAGTCTCTTCCACAAATTTCTGCCTCGAGCCAGTCTCCTCTTCTATCTAGAACATATTCGAATTTCATCCAACAATCCCCCCCCCCACGTGGTTATTCTGGGTTTTTCCCTATTTAGAGGTTGATAAAAATTTTTGACATAATAAAACAAAATGATAAAATTTTATCACAAAAGAATTTTTCATGCTCTATGTGTTGCCATGTTTTCACATCCTCACACACTTTTGTGTTTTTTTTTCTGAAGTTTTAAAAATTTTGCTACCCTATATAACATGTGCCTAATATTATGCCAATGCATGTAACTGTAGGTCATCAATACATTTCAAATTATAATAATTACAAACTCTTTATATGGCAGTTCTGCTCACTTTCGCAAGTATAAATTAACTTGTAATAAGCATACCACAGTCAAATGAATGTTATCTAAATTTTACAAATAAATGCACATTAACTACCACTTACCTGCAATACTTAAAAACTTCCATGTCAGAAACAATGAAAACTAAAATTACACAGCAATGAATCATAGAAATCACTTTGCAGTATCTGACATTCATCTTACGTAAACATATAAATCTAAGTCACTGCCCATAATCTTTCTCTACACATTACACAGTTATGAACACTTCAGAAAATACAAATGAAAGATTAAAAGCAAATGCATTTGCAATAATTGGCTTCAGAAGGCAGCAACTATGCAATCTCTGTTACAGAATTCTAACCATGATATTTCATTTCTCTACGGCTGTGTCAATAGAATGGTGAAGTGTTGACAGCCATCAGCAATGTCCTTGTCCTTAGGTATTTGTTGCTTTGAATGGCTGCATCAAATGGTGCAACTGCTGCAGCTCGTAGTTTCTACTTCACCACTGTACCATCATTATCCATGTTCTGTTGCTCGGGAGCATGTCAAGCATATGTGGCAGACTCTGTGGGACTAAAACTGCATCATATTAATTTCCTGGACACTGGCCTCCAGGCATCTGCCAGAACCCTAAGAGGAAGCTGTACTTGTACTTCTCAACACTGGGCATTGTTGTTAACTTCACCTTTACGTGCTGTGTGGGGCATGAAATTCACCTCTGACTCTGTGTGTTTGTGGTTGTCATTTTATTTCCTTCTTTTGCTGACTACTACATACAAGATAATATACACTGGTTGACAACTGCTAAGGAACAATGTCATTTTAGAGTGAAACATCAATGGAACACACTGTAAATATAGGGGAAAGCAAATAGATGGTGCTACATAGTGTGTCTAACCAACCTCAGACATAAATGGATTGGCCAGCTAGATATTTGAGGGCTAACACTCCCTCCAAGACAAACCGTCATAAAAGAAACAACAACAGCGTATTATTCAGGGGTGATTGTGAGGTGACACAAGAAACCCTGAAACTCTCAGCTCAGTGTCAATATACATATAATGCATATTACGAATATTTATATTTATATATTGTGCACATATAAACTAGCTACACAACAAATAGGCCCTAGT
This sequence comes from Macrothele yani, assembly GCA_039090855.1. Lineage (NCBI taxonomy): Eukaryota > Metazoa > Arthropoda > Arachnida > Araneae > Macrothelidae > Macrothele > Macrothele yani. The sequence goes on from JAYWMT010000275.1 coordinate 39,513, forward strand.
ACTTGTGCAGTTAAACTTCATAACTTTTCTTGTACCCAATCTTCTTCCACTGTGCGAAATCCTTCAGGCATTGCATCTTTGAAATCAAATTTCGCACTTCATACTATATGTTAATTGAGCAGTCTATATGTGGATCGGTTTTACTTGAAGCCTACAGTGGATTTCATTCAATTTCTAAAAGTAGCTCATTGGATTAACCGAGTCTAATATAATCAAATTATTTGATGTAGATGCAACTTTCAAAATAATGAAAAAAGCCTTCTTTTCAGCAGGCTGTTATCTTTAGAGCTCGTTTGATAACAAAAGAAATACTCAAGGTGTCACAAATTGTCTACATTTGCGATCCTCACGGACATGCAGTGTTTTTAACCAAACACTGTAATTCCCAAAGAAAATGGAACTTGAACTTTTAGTTATCATTTCATAGCATTTTTAGAAATGAAATGTCCGAAGCATCTCAAGTTCTTCTAAAACTTAAAAACCCGGATTTAAGGGTTTCAAATGTGACAAAAACCTGGAATTCCGGGCTACACCCAGATTACAAACAGGTCTGATTATTCTTGCAACAAAATTCCATTGATGACTAGTTGATTTCGTTTCATTGGGTAAGAAATGTTTCATCACTGTCATTTAAGTGATTATGACTGTGGAAGGGTAGTTGGACAGCTCGAGGTGTGACAGAGTAACAGAAATTGCTCGAGGCTACAAAAGGGCAATAACAGCACAAGATGACCGATATGTGTCCCTATGGCTTGACGAAACAGGACTGCTACACCAGCACAACTTACTGCAAGCCTCTGTGCTGCAACTGGAACCCAGGTGTTGATTTGAACAATCAGTCGACCATTGAACAGGATCGGGTTGTATGATTGAAAGCCTGTGAAATGTGTCAAGTTATCATCCTAGCATCATGGTGCCCGGTTAAGGTGGTATAAAGCACATAGAGAGTGGGACAGTTGCAGGTGGTCCACAGCGATGTTCTCAGATAAGAGTCATTTCAGTTTCTTGAGTGACACAGGACATCAGCTGCTGCGGAGAGAGTGTGGAACATACTATCAGCCTCATAACATCCATGAACAGCTATCTGTGGTGGCCGGGAGTCCTAGCAAGGGCTGGCATAAGGATGAATAGAAGAACGTAGCTGCACATGTTCAACGGAGGGACTGTAACAGGAAACAGATATTGCAGTGAAGTCTTAGAAGGCCATGTTTGCTTGTTCCATGTCCCAGTGGGTCCTAGCTTCATCTTCATGAATGATAATGCCAGACTTCACAGTACAACCCAGGTTACTGAAGTACTGCAGAGGGAGGATGTTTACCGAATGGATTGGCCTGCCTACACGTCCGACATAAATCCACGCCAAGGGACACTCTTGGAAGGCTATATGATCACTGCCACATGTCTCCAGGTGCTGATGATAGCATAGAAAGAGGAGTGAGACAAAATCCCAACATAACTTTTAAATACTCTCATTCCAAGCCTGCCCAACAGGTGTAATATATGTATTGTGGTCTGAGGAGGTAACATCCCCTACTGACAATCCATTGTTGATAGTCAATAGTGCTTAAAGCTTTTGTTTTGGCCATTGAGCCAAACCATTCGAATGTTACATTTGTGTTTGTTTAATTGTGCGTTCTTCATGGTGAATAATAAATTCATGGCCTCTATATCGTTTCTATTTTGATTTTGCCACAAGAGTTGCATCAATTTGTTTTTACTCTAAAATGCAATTGTTCCTTAGCAATTGTCAACCACTACACGCATATATACAGGGTGTATAGAAAAGTCCTTAAACAGGGAAGTAACTTTTGAACGCAAAATGCTAGAGTTGTGGAAGTAGTGTGTACATATAGTAAAGTGATTATGTTCTATCAGATGAGACCGATTGCAGCACCCCCTAGCGGCTAATTTTGGAAGTTAGCGATCTTATCGTGAGAACCAAGAGAGATAGCAAAAAAAAAAGTCGATAGGAAACGTGTAGAGCATCACTGATTTAGGATGAAATGACGCCCTACATTCACCAAAAACTCCAATAGAAATCCAGAACTCTCGGTATCCGATCACCGGCATAAATATGTCACTCATCGCGCGTGGAAGTGTGACATTATAAGGTGATGCAAATTTACTAATAAAACTAATACATGAACGTGTCAGCAAGGTACAATTTATTATGTACTGTACAGTAAAGTAGTAGGAAATTCATACAGCAGTAGGACATTATGAAGAAGAAAAACACTAGATAATGTTCTAGAAATACAAAATGTCAGTACTAATACTTAAACTTTTCTTGATGTGTCCAACATCGGCAGCAATACACATCTGTGTTCCAGCTAGAACTTCTTGTTGGACATTCTGCAGCATTTCAGGTGTTACGTTACTGCATGCTTGGATAATATGGGGTTGTAGAAATTTACCATACACGACCAAACGTAAGGCCACACGTCGCACTGATGTCTCTTGTACTGCAGTGTGGGTGAGCTAGCGCATACGCCAGGACCTCCAAGTGTCGACCTACCTGAATGGGAACGACTTGTAATGCTCTCGGTTTCCCTCAGCCGGCAAACGACATTGATGATAGTAGCCGCAGTAGGATGAGAACGATTAAGGAAACGTAATGCATATTGGCGAGCTGCCTCTCTTGCCCGGTGACGGCATTCCCCATACAACATAACCACCTCGCTGTACTCCTCGTTGGAATAACTAGCCATGTGTAGACTCGAAGATCCAGTCCACGCACTGTCTGACAAACCTTCCCTGACCGCCAATTTATGCTTCCCGATGAGGTATGACATAGCATTTCCATTTGCATACTTTCATCCATCCTTCGCTGTTTTGCAGGCAAAATTCGTTTACAGATTTTACGCTTGCAATGTCATTCGTGACATATTTATGCCGGTGATCGGATACTGAGAGATCTGCATTTCCGGACATCTATTGGAGTTTTTGATGAATGTAGGGCGTCATTTCATACTAAATCGGTGACACTCAACACGTTTGCTATTGACTTTTTTTCGCTATCTCTCTTGGTTCTCGTGACAGAATCGCTAACTTCCAAAATTCCCAGCTAGGGGTGCGGCAATCGGTCTCATCTGATAGAACATAGTCACATTACTATATGTACACACTACTTCCACAACTCTAGCATTTTGCGTTCAAAAGTTACTTCCCTGTTTAAGGACTTTCCTATACACCCTGTATACATGGTTGAGTCACATTATTGTGACCACCAGCTAATATCCAGAGTAACAGCAGTGTGCAGTGCAGACAGCAGCTAGATGGGCTGGGAGTGACACAATAAGGTGCTAGAAGGTGTTCACAGGTATGTGGAGCCATGCTGACTGTAGTGCATCTGACAGCTGCTGGAGGGTGCGTGGTGGAGGATGAATGAGCGTACAACATGATTGAGGTGGTCCCACAGATGCTCAATTGGGTTTAAGTCTGGAGAATTAGGGGGCCAGGGAAGTACTTTGAAGTCTTCATTGTGATCTTCCGACCACTCTTGGACATTTCTAGCTGTGTGACACGTCACATTGTCATGCTGGAAAATCCCATTCACCCCAGGGAAGACAATCGGCATGTATGGGTGTACGTGGTCTGCAAGGATGGATTCATAACAAATTCAGTCTATAGTGCCTTCCACAGGTATGAGTGGACCCAGTGAATGACATGAAAACATTCCTCAGACCATAACACTGCCCGCTTGTGTTCTTCCAGCAATGGTTGAAACGTGTGTTTGTTCTCCAATGTTTCTCACCTTATACGCAAATGTCCATCTGTTCGATGAAGCAGAAAACATGACTCATCAGAGAAGGCAATCCTTTGCCAATCAGCGGAGGTCCAATTCCGATACTGCTGTGCAAATGTAAGCCTTTTCTGCCAATGCACCTTCGTTAGCATAGGTACAGTGACCACCCATCAGCATCGGCGCTCCATACGCAGCACAGTTCGCTGAACTGTCGTTTTAGACACACTTTCAGTAACCCTCTAGTTCATTCGGCCAGTGAGTTGCTTCACTGTAGCATGTCGATCGGCCTTCATGCACCTTCGAAGCTGACTTTCGCCTCTCACATCAACGGTACATGGTACTTCGCAGTTTCCACATCGCTTATTAGCAATGGTGCCATTTCTCCAATCACGATACACTTTAACCACAGCAAAATGTGAACAGTTTACAAACTTCGCTGTTTCAGATATACTGCCACCTTTGGCCCAAAAGCAGATAATCGTCCCTTTTTGCAAATCTGATAAATTGCTCCTTTTATCCATGATAGCAATAAGTGATATGTTTTCAGAATACCTACAACACACCTTACATACCCTCTGAGCCAGCTCATAACACATGCCTTCATTCACTGGCTTCGCGCTGTTGACGCCAAAAGTAGGAGGTGGTCACAATACCACGATTTGACTCTATCGTCATCACTGTCAACCATTATCAATCCACTGCTGGACGAAGGTTTCCCCAAGTTTCTTCCACAATGGTCTGTCTTGTGCCAGTCTCCTCCATGTTACTCCCGCATATTTTCGAATTTCATCCACCAATCTCACATGTGGTCTTCTTCTGGGTCTTTTCCTGTCCCTTGGAAACCAGTCTAAAATTTTGGCTGTCCATCGATAGTCTGTCCTTCTGGCAATATGTCCAGCCCATTGCCATTTCTGGGAATTTACTCTGGTCATGATGTCTTCCACTCTTGTCATTTTTCTGATCCACGAGTTCCTTTTTCTTATCTCTCCTGGTTACACCAAGCATGCATCTCTTCATGCTCCTTTGAGTTGTCTGTAGTCTCTTTTAGTTAAGGTCCACGTCTCTGCACCATATGTAAGCACTGGAAGGATGCAATGATCAAACACTTTTCTTTTAAAACATAATGGCATATTGCTCTTGAAAATTATACTGTTTCTTCCAAAAGCTCTCCAGGCAAGTTTTATATACCGATTAATTTTTTCATCAATGTGACTCTCACTTGATATCTGCTGTCCAAGATAAATGTAGGTATTGGTCATCTCCAACTTTTCCCCATCAATCGATAAATCTTCATTTTTCGTAAAAGCATTGTACATCACTTTTGTCTTCCGAAAGTTTATTTTTAATCCCACTTCTTTACTCTTGTCAGCAAGTTCCTGGATTATACTCTGCACCTTTGATGGGGTAGTTACAAAAATGACTACATCATCAGCAAAACGAAAGTGAATTCGATAACCTCCATTAATCTTTATCCCTTTGTTTTCTGAGTTCAATGATTGAAAGACTTTCACCAATGTAGCATTAAGGAGTTTGGGAGATATAGTGTCACCTTGTCTCACTCCCTTTCCAATTTTTATGGGTGCTGTATTCTCAAATAGCCAAATCTTTGCACTTGCATTTTTATAGATGTTCTTCAATACCGCAGGACTTCAAAGCCACTGTAACTACCGATGGTTTCACCAAATCAAAAGCCTTTTCATAATCAATAAAAGCCATGCATAACGGAAGTTCATATTCCCTTGCTCTTTTAATTAGTTCTCTCAGTACGTGGATATCATCTATAGTGCTGTAGCCACTCCTGAATTCAGCTTGTTCTCTTGGTTGAGCCATGTCCAGTGTTACCTTCAAGCGGTGTGAAAGAACTTTAGTGAAGATTTTATAAACCACTGATAGGAGGCTGTTAGGTCTGTAGTTCCTGAGATCCTCAATGTTACCTTTTTTATGTAGCAGGATCATTGATGCATTGTTCCAATCCTCAGGAATCTTCCCTTCATTAAGGTATCGAGTGAAAACTTGGGCGAGTACTGTTTAAATTTCTCCACTTGCTTCTTGTATGATGTCTACAGTAATTCCATCTTCTCCTGGAGCTTTTCCCTGTTTCATGTTCTTGATTGCATGTGCAACTTCTGCTGGGAGGACTGGAATAACTCTGGTACCTTTTGCAATGTCTCGGGTACATGTATCATCCCTTTCATATAGTTTTGAGTATAAATCTTTCACTCTTGTCAAAATTTCACCTCTATTTCTTGTTACAGAGCCATAATCTGTTTTCATCCCTTACTCACATGCCCCTTTGCTCTTTTCAGGCTTTGGTTGTTTTCAATTGCTTTCTTCACTAGTTTCACAGTTGAATTTCCTTACATCTTCAGTGATACTTTTTCCTACCGTCTTGCATAGCTCTATATATTCTACTTTGGAAGTCACATCCCCTTTAGTTGTCCTCATCTCTCTTCTTTTTTGCATCAGAATTTTGTTTTTTCCTGATAATTTGTTCGTATGCAACTTGTTCTTAGTAGCAGCTATTTTTGTTGCTATTTCCATAAGAGCCTTGGTTAGTTTTCTGTTAACTTCAGGGATGTCCACTTCTTCCAACGTTAGACCTTCTAGAACAGAGAACCTGTTCCTCAGTTCCAATTTGAAGGTATTATGATGTTTTTTGAGGTTGGTCATGTCAATACACTTTGTTTGTTTTATGAGCTTGCCACGCTCGAGTTTAGCATTGTGGTGCGTGCATCTTACATCATACCATTCTATGGTCACTACCTGCGTTGAACTTGTTTAGCACACTGCAGTCTTCCATGAGAAATTTCTTGTTGCACATAATAAAATCAATTTCACTTGTCAATCCATTGGGATGCCATTTCCCTTGTGGCTTTTTCTTGAAAAAGGAGTTCATGATGAAAAACCCTTCTGCCTCTGCAAACTCTACGAGAGTATTTCCATGCTGGTTTCTGTTGCTGTGACCGAATTTACCAACTGAAGTTTCGTTCTGTTGCCGTTGCCCTATTTTTGCATTGAAATCTCCCATAATTATCTAGCAGTGTGAATGTCGTAGACAATGGCTTGTGTACGAGAAGGGATATATCTCCCTGGAGGGTTCTTTAAAAGCAACAAACAATGACAAGTAAGTCAATATATTTATTAACTATTTTATTTTAACAAAAGATAGCCCATAAAATCACGCTAAAAACTGAACATTTTGTATCTAAAGAAACTCCATAACCAATCAAAGAACTATATGCTGGGGCATCTGAAATTCAGAAATGCCCCAATAACCAGCCAGCCAACTGCTAAGACACCTGAAAAAATCAAGAACACTCCACAATCAACCAACCAATTGCTTAGGCATCTGTAAATATCAAACAGGAACATTCCAATAATCAACCAACCAATCAAATGCTGAAGCATCTAAAACTAAAAACCAGAAACCATGCTCATGATTTTTAACACTTTGTTGTCCTTATGTTCTGACATGCACAGACAGAAAAAATGTTTCAACTGCCATTACAGGAAGTACGCTGATGCGATCTGTTGGAAAAAATATCCCAAGCACTTTTAAAAAAGATGAATTATTTATTTATTTATATCTTTCTATTCTAAAAAAGTAACTGCCGCCGCTGTTTTAGAAATTTCGCGACACTCTTTCTTTCCTAGCTCGCAGCGCAAAACGTATTGAACACAAAAATATAAAGTTTACATCGTTTGTAGAGAATTGTTTGGAGAACAAGCTGAAATAAACAGTTTCTCGATTCTGGCGATACTTCAAGAGCTATTGCATTTGAAAGTTAAGGTAAGCAAAAAAGTGCTATCAAGTCGCATTCCAGACACACTAACAGCAACAGAACCACGAAACTTTGTAGGCATGTAGTGCCATGACCGAATTTTTGCACCTCATCGCCCTTTTTTTAATTTCGATTTAGTTTATGAGAAATTAAATTTCTAAATTTCACAAAATTCTCTATTTTGCGATGGGATCCATTAAAAAAACAAAACGAATATATGGCAAACTATAAATCATAATGCATTGCAATTTTTACAGCATAAACTTACAACTATCGTCCCTTTTTTACAAGACAAAAATTTATGAAAAAGTTATTTTCTGATTTTTAAGCATTTTTTAAAGATGCAAAGGAAAGAAACGAACGGCTTGTCTGTCTTCACGATAACCAAAGAGGAACGGTTGCTGCCATGGTGACGCAGAGAATTTTTTATGCATATGCTTTGTTGGTAAAGCTATCTCAGTTGTTTAAGGTGGATGTCAAGTAATTTTGCTTCCTATACTTCCAATGGAAAAACTTCTGTACACATTTTCTTCACAATTAATGCGTTCCCAAGGAGGAAAATTTGAACATCGATTAAAATAGCTTCATTTTATAACTTGGAATACTTAATATTTTTTAAAACATAACCATAATTATGCAATCCAACATTTGTTTGTCTACTGACGTCATCAAAGTACAGGTCACACCTTTTTTCTGGAAAATTAATGCTTTCCCAAGGATGAAAATTTGAACATCGATTAAAATAGCTTCATTTTATAACTTGGAATACTTAATATTTTCTAAAACATAACCATATTTATGTAATCCAACATTTGTTTGTCTACTGACGTCATCAAAGTACAGGTCGCACCATCTTTTTTCTGGTTTCAACAACACCAAAGGAAAAGTTATTGATTTTTAATATAATTGTGGTTATGTTTTAGAAAATATTAAGTATTCCAAGTTATAATATGAAGTTATTTTAATCAATGTTCAAATTTTCATCCTTGGGAACACAATAATTGTGAAGGAAATGTGTACAAAAGTTTTTCCACTGGAGGTATAGGAAGCAAAATTACTTGACGTCCACCTTAACGGTTTATGGAAATGCCTTTTGGATGGCTTTTGTTTTCCTTAGTGGTAAATTTAGTAAGTACTATAAGTTCAGACGACAAAAGTCCGAACTTCCAAAAATTAACGACAGTAAAAAAAACTCTGAAATTTCGGAACAACAAACCTTATTTGCTTAGACATGCAATAAAAATTAAAATTTATATGAATTTTCCAGTTTTTATTTCACGTGATATACTTGGAGATCGGGCTGCAGGGCCCGAGCGCTACTTTGGAAACGAGCGTAACGAGCCTAGAGGCGCAGCCCCTAGTATCTTAAAATTTTCTAAAAGAGTGCAACATTCTAAATCAGTAAATAGCATGGCAACTTTTTCATTGACCTTCAATAACACTAAAATTATACTTACACCTTTACCTTTTCCCGGTGTAGCTTTTTTCGGTGGCAATGTTGCTTGTGTGCACAATGATCGATAGCTGAAGACGTTAGACCTCAGACATGATCTGAGACTTTTAATGGCACACTGAAATTGAAAGGAAATGTAAACTGTTGCAGGAATAAAATACCAAAATATAAATGAAGTAAAAACATGATTTTTTATATTCTACCACACAAACAAGTCAGACAAAATATTACAAATAACAAAGTACAAACTGATACTTTCATAATAAAACAGCCACCCTTACCGTAAGTTACTCAAAAGGAGACAAAAATTCTCATTAAAGCATGGTTTTATACATATATACTGCTTTCCATAAAACAAGGAATGATAACCAACAAACTATACCAATGATTTACAAGCAAAGCAGTGATGTGAGTTATACTGCAGGTGTTCCAGAAAGACAATAAAAATTGTGCAGCCACATTTATTGCCAAAAATACAGGGGATATGCACAAAACAAAGACAAGGATGGTTTTAATGGTACAAGCAAAAGTGTTCCTGAATATGGACTGCGATTACCTTGGGCAGCAATACAGGATGGATAGCACTGTTGTATGCTGTTGGTGATGCTGTCCAATAGCTTGGTTGGTAATAAAGACCACTGGTGTCTTAATGTCCTTATCATCACATTATGGGTTCTGGGAGAGATGTCCATGCCAGCAAATCATTTCCTGAGAGCATACCAAACATGCACAATTGGACTGAGGTTAGGAGACCTGGCTGGCCAGTTCAGATCTTGGATGGTCTCTTCTTGAAGGTATCGGCCAACTACGGAAACTCAGTGAGCATGAGCATTATTATTCTGTATGAGAAAGGCCCCATAACAGAAAAGTTCTTGACCAGTCTGCAACAGATGCCATGGTGCCATAAAATAATCTGTGGCTGGTCACTGGGCAAAATGAATATTAGATGCAAAAATCAAGAAAATTTTGCACAGGTAGAAATAAAAAAGAAAAATAGAAAAGAATTGAAGACCTTATATTTTTTCTACCTAAAGAAAAAGCTCTAATGTTGGTACTACAGAAATTGCAATGGTAACTAGGATCAAAAACACTCTGCTCACTGTACCTAAAATTCTGCCTCCATTTTCAAGCTGAAATACAAATATTTATGGAATAAAATTATATTTGTAAACCATAAAGGACTAAGAGAAAATCTCTAAATAAAAAAAAATTGCAGGTGAAATCTTCACTCCATTCTACTTCCGTTTCAAAAATTTCCTCCTCCACTTTCAATCTTAAAAATAAACATTTATGTAATTAAATGATGTTTACACAATAACACAGCATAGGGAAAGTACCACAGAAAAAAAGATTGCAAAAAAAATCTTCACTGCTTTCAGCTTCTGCATACATGAGACTGACGAAGGAAACAAAAAAAAGCTGAACTTTTAAACCTCCGTACGGGTGAAAAATAAGAACGTGCTGCGAAACAGCGTGAATATAACGCGCCGTGAGCAAGACAAAATTGTTCACTGAAATTTGTTATGTAAATATTAAGGTGCAGCGCAACACTGTATTCAAAATAAAATTATTTTTATTTTTTACATTTAACAGCAACACAGGATAAATGTAACATCGTGGAGAAAAAAATTTACGACTACCGGCGAAATCTACGCTCTGTCCGACTTCCGTTTTAGGAAAGTTCTTTATTTTGAAGCTGCAAAACAAATATTTACGGAATAAAATTATATTTAACAATACTACTGGGTAGAATAAACATTGCGAGAAAAAAGGATTAGGATTACAGGAGAAACCTTCACTCCATCTAACTTCTGTTTCCGAAAGTTTTGAAAGTCAGAATTCCGCCCACCGACGGAAAATGACCCCACCACCAATCCCTCCCAAATTTCTGTTCAGTTCTTCATCAATCTCGAGAACCATCGAAATGACGATGGAAATGGCTGAATTTTTCAAATCTACTTCCTGAAGATCACAGGGAAATTTTCGCACTAACTTCCATTTTCGGAATTTTTCTTCCATTTTCAAGCTAAAATGCAACTATTTATGGAATAAAATTATATTTAACAATAACACTGTGCAGAAGAAACACCGCGAGAAAAAAAAATCACGGTTACGGGAAATTTTTCACTCCATTAAACTTCCGTTTTCGAACGTTTTGAAAAACAAAATACCGTTCCCCGATTAAAAAACAACCCCCTCCCCAACTAATCTTTTAAAATTTCTCTTCAGTTTTGCATCGCTCTCAAGAATAACCTGAATGATGACAAAAAAAGCGGAATTCCGCAAATCCGCTGAAGAATCTCGTGTATGCTTCTGTTGTCGAAAACAGTTGCCTCCATTTCACGATTAAGAGAGAAATTTTTTCTCCATCCAACTTTCGTTTTCCAAAAATGTTCATCCATTTTGAATCTCAAATGGTATTTAACAATCATACGGGACAGATGAAACATCGCTAGAGAAATAATTTAGGAATAAAGGACTCCATCCAATTCCATTTTCGGAAACACTGCTGTCTCCATTTTCAAACTGAAACACAAACATTTGTGCAATAAAATAATAAGTAACAACAATACCGGACAGAGTAAACATCTCGAGAAAACAAAATTATGATTACAGGAGAAATCCTCACTCCGTCTTCGAAAAGTTTTGAAAGACGGAAAACTCGCCCTTGTGATCAGGAGTCTGCAAGATTTTGATCATAGCCGCAAATTTTCCATCTTCAAACTTTCTTCTTCCGTTTTCAGAAAGTTTTGCGAGATGAAAAACTTGCACCTATGATCAGAAGTCTGCAAGAGAGGATTTAATAGGGTTCTGGGGATATTGTTTTTGTCTGCAGGACCAAAATAAAATCTGTGACATACATCGCTGCAATTCTGTTACAGGGGAGAAAGGTATTTCCAATAGAGATACCTTTATCTCCTGAGTAGGGGTATACTAATGAATCCAAGATTTTCATCTCTACACCTGAGGCCATCATGCCCTACGAAGCACATAGACATCAGTGTGGCCACTGAAAGATATTCTTAACAAACCAAGAACACTATTATTCCTGCACTTGTCTCTTTCTCAGGTGTAGGACTCTGAACGTAAAAATGATGTGAATCTTTTTCTAGAGCAAATCATAGCTCACCTGTAAAAAGTATTGACCTCCATTTACCTGTTGTCCAATGCACACAGTTCTTTGCATAGGTAAAACAACTTTCCTCTGCCACAGTGTAAGAGGAATGAATCACATAATGCCTTCTCAGATGCTCACTTTTATCAGGTTCCTGTTTTGTCTATCAGGCTCTTGGCCAATCAGTTAATTGTGCTTCACCATGGTCATGCATTACCTTCATTCAGCATACTATTTCGCATACTATATCTGATTTGTGTTCATATCTTTCATTGCGGTGTTATTACAAATTTTCTGTATGTCTTAAGTTTCTGGAAACCAGTACGCATGTGTGTGAAATCTATGCTGCTTGTTAGTTTTTATACTGAAGATATATTTCGGTGATAAATCAATTTGACAGTTAATGGCCTAGATTACACTTTCAATAGATACCAAGGCCATACTGATTAGCCCCTCAACTTCTCCTGCATTGTGTGTGTGTGGGGTGGGGGTGGGGGGGGGATGCTCATGGGCCTTTAGTCTCAGCAGAAAAATTTAACAAAATGTTTTATGGGCACTTCAATGGAACTGGTTACAAAAATAATTAGGAATTTTTTATGGTAGTTTTGAATGAAGTATTAAAAAGAAAAGCAATTTTTAGTAGTTTTTTTTTTTTTTAAGTAAATAAGTAAAATCTTTAGAAATCAATAATAATAGGTAGCTTACCTTTTGTATGAATAGTTATGGCATAAGCTATAGTTGTTCTAACACTGAATTCTTTAGAAATCATTTTTGCAGTTTTATAGTTTATAAAAACTGGATAATGGGAAAGCAATTGGAAGCCCTTTTTACAGCCATAGCAGTAGTTCCTGCACATGTATATTAATAAGGGAATGTGAAAGAAATATGAATTCAATAAATGAACTTTTTACACTAGTGAGGATAAGGTGTTATGTATTACAATTGTTTGTTTGTACATAACAATACATTCTTCAGACTAATGAATGAAAAGGTGTTCTAGTAAGAAACAAACAAATAAATAAAAAGAACTTGCCCCCTCTATAAACAAAGCATCTCTAATTTTCAGGAAAGTATTGAAATATTGCTAACCAAGACCTGCAGTATTCAGACATTTCTTCCTAAATCCCATTTATTTAGGTCTCTAATCTCTATTAAAATCTGGCAACAACTCTTGAGGCATCTTCAATTCAAGTTGTAGTTCTGGCAACCACTCCTCTAATTCAGTTTATCATGAGTGATCAAGACCATTGAACGGCCAAAAGTTTCAGCTTATAAAAATTTCATTACTATGGTATATGCAACTAGAGATGTGTCATATTTGCCAATGATTCATTCAAAAAGAAATAATCAGCAAACTGAGTCACTGGTGAATGAATCTCTCCTGAAAAGAATTGATTCTGCAAAAGAGAGAATTTCCTGAATGAATCAAACATAATTACTTTTTACTAGACACCAAAATTCCACCACATACTCTCAGTGAGATTCATGTCCTGGTCAGAAATCTTATTCAGAACGTCAGAAACGTACAAGTTCAACAAATTACGTGAACGATTGAAAACAAACTTATATGAAAATCGAGGAACAAATTTTCTGCACGAATTAAAAACAAATTTAAACTTAAAAATTGACCACTAAACTGGTAACTGTCAATGAACAAAAGGATCTGACTCAGAATCATTGTCTAAATCGAAAGAATCACTGACCAAACGGATCCAACTGAGAATTGTTCTATAAACTGGAAGAATCGCCAACCAAAAAGAACAAAAGGATCCAACTCAGAATTAATGCCCTAGATACAAATCACTCTCTAAACTGGATGAATCAGACCAAAAGGGCTCAAACAAATTGTTTTAGTGAATCGAGTTGAAAGAATCAGTTTGCCAATCTCTATTATATATATATAAGAAAAATTACAATTACAGAACATCCCTACCAAATTAACTCCTGAACCATCTTACACATGGCTTATATAGTGAATAATACGAATAATGCTAAAATTATGTTCATACACAAAAAGTGAGAAAAAAAATTACACATTACACTGCTCTCACTTCAATTCTACTGAATACTTTCCATTTCTGTTTCTATTGCTGGGATGAGTGACACAAAAAAAAAAAAAAAAAAAAAAAGAAACATCACTATGATTGCACACACACTATATATAAATATTTAGCACAGAAAAAAAAAAAAAATCCAAAGCTAGCCCTTGAGAGATAAATATGAAATTTCACCTTCTGCTAAACTTCCCATCCCTCAAACAAAGGAAACACCTTTTTGCCACACCACAAAAAATAAAGAGAAGAACAAATAAGAGAAAGAATTTTTTCGACTTTTTTCCGGATCTAAAGAAGGAAACCAAAGGGAGGTGAAATTCGAGTTTTGAAAAAAAGAAACAGAAAATCACTTTAAGGAAGGATCATCACCTCTACCTGAACTAATTCTCCATTTCTTTTAGATTTATTTCTCCAGGAACAGTGTGGATATGATTGATGAAAATCCGAAAACACACTGATCAGGTGTCCACCACTTTTCATCAACATATCAGGATTGTATGACCATAAATAACTGGTAAACAAACATAGGTTTTATGAAGAAACTCCAGTAAATTATATGAAGCCATTAATGGAAACTAGGATAAATGTGTAGTTTAGTGTCCTAAATTATTTCGTCGGAAATGATGAAGGATTTAAAAAAAAATGAGACATACAGATTTTAAAGTATGTAATTTCATGGCAAATGGTGAAAAAAATATCATGTGCATAGTGCATTTTAAAGATTTTTACCTTAATATTTACACGTAAGTATGACGACAACAACGCTGCGGCAGGCCTAACACTACGCCGCGGTGACCATGTCGAACTTCGCTCCGCTGAAACCAAGGTCTCATTCCGGTGGCCATTTTGCTGGCGGAAGAATAAAAAAGGAACAGGGAACATTCTTGCCAGGAAAGCGTTACAATTTGTAGTGCTACCTGACAGAAAATAGTTCATTTCTGTTGCAGTTTGTCAAAACACATGGTGGCAATTGCTTCGATCTTGCGCATATCATTCCTTGATACTAAAGATAAAGTATGCAGATGCCTTTCTTTCTTCTAGAAAAACGTTAAAGTATGTGTTGCGTTCTCTCCAACGGAAGTTACATGGCATTGAAAAGTTAACGTTTTGCTGCTCCTAATGACGCCGTGGTTCACAATTCATTCAAATTGGGTTACAAAAAAAAAAAAAAAATCCGTCGATGAAAAAGTAATTTCCTACATTGCCATCAAAGAATCATATGAGAAAAAACAAGAAGTTGTCAGACTGTGATGTTAAAAATTGAGACAGAAATGATGAGCTATTCTCTATAGCATAGCACTACAAAATAGAAGGCTTTCCTGGCAAGAACATTCCCCCTATCTGCTGTACTCTTCCGCAAACAAAATGGCCACTGGAGCGATACCATCGTTTTAGCGGAGCAAGCTTGACGTCGTTACTGCAGCTTCTCACAGCATCATACTTACATGCAAATGTAAAAATCTTTAAAATGCACTATAAAGATGAATTTTTTTTAAAGATGAAATCGTTGAAAAAAACAAAACAAGAAATTGTCAGACTGTGATGTTAAAAATTGAGACAGAAATGAGCTATTTTCTATAGCATAGCACTATAAAATAGAAGGCTTTCCTGGCAAGAACATTCCCCCTATCTGTTGTACTCTTCCGCCAACAAAATGGCCACTGGAGCGACACCATCGTTTCAGCGGAGCAAGCTTGACATCGCCATTGCAGCTTTTGTTCACAGCGCAATACTTACATGTAAATATTACTGTAAAAATCTTTAAAATGCACTATAAAGATGAAATTTTTTTCACCGTTTTCCATGAAATTGCTTACTTTAAAATATGTACATCTCACTTTTTCTAAATTCTTCAACATTTCCGACAAAATAATTTAGGAAGCTAAACTACCCATTTACTGAAACTAGTATCCTCAAAAATATTGATAAGAAATTAAATTTTAAAGAAAGTAACCAGATTAAAGTCTTTTGCACACATAAAAACAGCTGACTTTAGGTAACCCAAGCTGCATGCAAGCAAATTTGGTTGTTATCTACATATTTATGTCATCTGTTGCATCTTTTCATGAGCCGCCCCCGGTGGCGCAGTGGTCTAAGCGATGGCCTCTGATCATTCGTCCGTAAGGGGTCCGGGTTCGAATCCCGGTCAGGCATGGATGTTGTGTTTGTCTTACGGCGCTGGCTCTCTCCCGTCCCTGGAACCAGTGACTCTAAATTAGGGACGGGCGACTGCTTATAGCCCATTGAGTTGCTCACGGTGGTCGTTAAACCTCCATTTATAAAAAAATAATAATAATCTTTTCATGAAAGCATTTGAACATGTTTTGATTTAGACAGGTGTTCCAGGGAAATGCACAAACTGAAAGCCTTTAAATAGATAAAAATTTTGGGTATGTAAAGCACTAAGAGTTTTTTTTTTTGTTGCTGTTGTTCTGAGATTTAACAAACGAAATTCCAGGGGGATAAAAAAAAAGTTGTAACAACGTATTTTCATTACAATGTTATTACAAAATTTTTGTTAAAAAGTTAGTATATACTACAGAAATTTTCATTATGCATAAGATTGCAGTGCTGTAATTGCAAAATAGTGCCCATAGAGACAAGCAAAGGTAATTTAATAGTAATGGGAAATTTTTGCTACAATAATGAAATTAATTAATTTATATGTAATAAATTATGTATCATATATATTTACTTATGTTTTTACATATATACTGTATTCTTATCCCCCCCCCCCACATATAAAGAATTTGTCTTTTATACATCTTAATAAAATACTGTCATGTGCTTTGAAAATAATGTAAGCACTTGGCATTACATATCTTTAATTTTAAAGTAATGTAGTAAAAACAATTTATTTAGTTCCATTTTGATGCAATGCATGTTTACATATGGTGAACTGTAAAACAGTTCAAACATACATATTGAGTTTTGAAGTGCGATGTAAGTAGTCTGTCTACGCTTTTCCATGGCGTCTTTAGTTTGTACTCATAACATTTAGATAGCTGCAAATTTTTTAATGCTAAGTCCTGGGTTTTGTAAATAGTATATACTACCTTCTCCGAACATTCAACAATGGCGGATCCAGCGGGAGCGATCTCTCCCCCCCCCAACAAAGTTTTTACATTAAAAGTGCCAAATATCGTAAATGATTAACTTTTCATATTTTGTTTTCAGTTTTTCTAAAAAAAATTAACAATTAAACTTAGTATGGAGGATTTAAAATACTTATTACATTGATTTAGGTTCAGTAAAAAAATAAAGAAAAGGGAATAGAATAAAAAGAGAGAGAGAAAGAGCTCAAAAGATAAAGGGAAAACAGGGACAACGGGGGTAAAAACCATGGGGATATTCTTTGTTAGTTCTTTGCTATTGTCTACCATCTGTAATGTCTCAAAACAGGGTAAGGCAGAGATTGGTACTGAAATCAGAGTAGGCGTGAGAAACTGCGAATAACAATCTGATCTGCGTACATATCTTAATTGGGTCATAAAGAAAATTCGTAAAAATGTTCCCACTGCTTCCTCCCAGATGGTCTTTTCAGGACTTCTTTCTTTTTCCTGCTCCCTCACGCCACACGGCACTTCCCGTTGTTCCACCCACTCGGAAGCCAATCCTTGCTTGGGTGGAGTGCGCTGGGAGGGAGGCAGCGTGGCTAATACGGGGTAATTTTTGGCATCTCCTGCTACTAACATTATATATATATATATATCATCATCATCATCATTGTCAACCATTATCAATCCACTGCTGGACGAAGGTCTCCCCAAGTTTCCTCCACAACGGTCTGTCTTGTGCCAGTCTCCTCCATGTCACGCCTGCATACTTTCGAATTTCATCCACCCATCTCCCATGTGGTCTTCTTCTGGGTCTTTTCCTGTCCCTTGGAATCCAATCTAAAATTTCGGCTGTCCATCGATGATCTGTCCTTCTGGCAGTATGTCCAGCCCATTGCCATTTCAGGGATTTAACTCTGATCATGATGTCTTCCACTCTTGTCATTTTTCGGATCCACGAGTTCCTCTTCTTATCTCTCCTGGTTACACCAAGTATGCACCTCTCCATGCTACTTTGAGTTGTCTGCAGCCTTTGTATGTCTCTTTTAGTTAAGGTCCACGTCTCTGCACCATACGTAAGCACTGGAAGGATGCATTGATCAAACACTTTTCTTTTAAGACATAATGGCATATTGCTCTTGAAAATTATGCTGTTTCTTCCAAAAGCTCTCTAGGTAAGTTTTGTACGCCGTTTAATTTCTTCATCAATGACCCTCACTTGATATCTGCTGTCCAAGATAAACGTACGTGTCTGTTATCTCCAGCTTTTCTCCATCAATCGATAAATCTTCATTTCTTGTAAAAGCATTGAACATCACTTTTGTCTTCTGAAAGTTCATTTTTAATCCCACTTCTTTACTCTTGTCAGCAAGTTCCTGGATCATACTCTGCAGCTCTGATGGGCTAGTTGCAAAAATGACTACGTCATCAGCAAAACGAAGGTGGGTTAGATAATCTCCATTAATCTTTATCCCCTTGTTTTCCCAGCTCAGCGACTGAAAAACACCCTCCAATGTGGCATTAAAGAGCTTCGGAGATATGGTGTCACCTTGTCTCACTCCCTTTCCAATTTTTACGTGTGTTGTATTTTCAAACAGCCGAATCTTTGCACTTGCATTTTCATAGATGTTATTAATAATATTAATGTATGCATCTTCAATACCGCAGGTTTTCAGAGCCATTGTAACTGCTGCTGGTTTCACCGAATCAAAGGCTTTTTCATAATCGATAAAAGCCATGCACAATGGAAGTTCATATTCCCTCGCTCTTTCATTTAGTTCTCTCAGTACGTGGATATGATCTATTGTGCTGTAGCCACTCCTGAATCCAGCTTGTTCTCTCGGTTGAGCCATGTCCAGTGTTACCTTCAAGCGGTGTGAAAGAACTTTAGTGAAGATTTTATAAACTACTGATAGGAGGCTGATAGGTCTGTAGTTTCCGAGATCCTCAATGTCACCTTATGTAGCAGGATCATTGTAGCGGTGTTCCAATCCTCAGGAATCTTTCCTTCATTAAGGCATCGAGTGAAACTTTGGGCGAGTACTGTTTCGATTTCTCCACTTGCTTCTTGTATGATGTCTACAGTAATTCCATCTTCTCCTGGAGCTTTTCCCCGCTTCACGTTCTTGATTGCATGTGCAACTTCTGCTGGAAGGACTGGAGGAACTCTAGTACTGGTATCTTTCATGATGTCTGGAGTGCATGTATCATCCCTTTCATATAATTTGGAGTAGAAATCTTTCACTCTTGTCAAAATTTCGCCTCTATTTCTTGTTACAGAATCATCATCTTTTCTCAGTGCCATAATCTGTTTTCTTCCCTTACTGAGATGTCCCTTTACTATCTTTAGGCTTTGGTTGTTTTCAATTGCTTTCCTCACTAGTTCACAGTTGAATTTTCTTACGTCTTCAGTGATACTTTTTCTTACTGTCTTGCATAGCTCTATATATTCCACTTTGGAAGTTACATCTTCTTTAGTTGTCCTCATCTCTCTTCTTTTTTGCATCAACATTTTCGTTTTTCCTGATAATTTGTTTACATGCAACTTGTTCTTAGACCCAGCTAATTTTGTTGCTGTTTCCATAAGAGCTTTGGTTACTTTTCTGTTAACTTCAGAGATGTCCACTTCTTCCGATGTTAGGCCTTCTAAAGCAGAGAACCTGTTCTTCAGTTCCAACTTGAAGGTATTATGGTGTTTTTTAAGGTTGGTTATGTCAATAGATTTTGTTTGTCTTATGAGCTTGCCACATTCAAGTTTAGTGTTGAGGTGCATCTTACATCTCACCAATCTATGGTCACTACCTGTGTTGAACTTGTTTAGCACACTGCAGTCTTCTATGACAAATTTTTTGTTACACATAATAAAATCAATTTCACTTGTCGTCCCATTTGGATGTCTCCATGTCCATTTCCTGTGTGGCTTTTTCTTGAAGAAGGAGTTCAAGATGAAAAACCCTTCTGCCTCTGCAAACTCAACGAGAGTATTTCCACGCTGGTTTCTGTTGCCGTGACCGAATTTACCTACTGAAGTTTCATTCTGTTGCCGCTGCCCTATTTTTGCATTGAAATCTCCCATAATTATTTTTAAGTGCTGCTTAACTTTATTATTTAGATGACAAATTTCCTCATAAAATTCTTCAATTTCTTCTTCAGGATGACTTGTGGTGGGTGCATAAGTTTGAATAATCTGAGCCTGGTATCTTTTCGAGAGTTGGATAACAAGTCGTGCAGCTCTGTCAGAGGAACTTTCAACTTCTACAACTTTATCCTTCAGTTTCTTGTTTATTATAAATCCAACACCACTAGTTCTGCCAGTATCTGTCCCACGATAGTAGAAGAGATGTCCACTTTTCAGTTCGATGAGATCTTCTCCTTTTCTCCTTACCTCACTTAGCCCCACGATGTCCCACTTGATCCTTTGTAGTTCCTCTTCCAATTCAAGAAGCCTTGAATCAGAAGATAGGGAGCGTCCATTATACGTAGCCAAGGTCAGCATCAGATGGCAGCCTAGTCCGGTCCTCCGGGGATTCTTAGCATCCTCTGCCTTCATGTCGCACTGGCCGCTGCCTTGGCCAGGTACATTCCAGCTGCCGGAGAGTGAGGGCCAAGATTTAAGTTGTGGAATCATTTTGGTAGGGTTTGGCCATAACTCACCACGCTGTCCAAGCGGGTTGGTGAGTGTGGGATAGAATTTCCTCTAATCCCGATGGTATAGTTATACCGCTATTGGCGGTCGTCAGAGCCCCTTTAGTGGGAACAGGATGCACCACGAGAAGGTGGGGTTGACATTTGTCAAGGAGAGGCTGTGATGTTACGCATCACCTGACCTTACATCCCTATATATATATATATATATATATATATATATATATATATGGAACTGAAGAACAGGTTCTCTGCTTTAGAAGGCCTAACATCGGAAGAAGTGGACATCTCTGAAGTTAACAGAAAAGTAACCAAAGCTCTTATGGAAACAGCAACAAAATTAGCTGGGTCTAAGAACAAGTTGCATGTAAATAAATTATCAGGAAAAACGAAAATGTTGATGCAAAAAAGAAGAGAGATGAGGACAACTAAAGAAGATGTGACTTCCAAAGTGGAATATATAGAGCTATGCAAGACAGTACGAAAAAGTATCACTGAAGACGTAAGAAAATTCAACTGTGAACTAGTGAGGAAAGCAATTGAAAACAACCAAAGCCTAAAGATAGCAAAGGGACATCTCAGTAAGGGAAGAAAACAGATTATGGCACTGAGAAAAGAAGATGGCTCTGTAACAAGAAATAGAGGCGAAATTTTGACAAGAGTGAAAGATTTCTACTCCAAATTATATGAAAGGGATGATACATGCACTCCAGACATCATGAAAGATACCAGTACCAGAGTTCCTCCAGTCCTTCCAGCAGAAGTTGCACATGCAATCAAGAACATGAAGCGGGGAAAAGCTCCAGGAGAAGATGGAATTACTGTAGACATCATACAAGAAGCAAGTGGAGAAATCGAAACAGTACTCGCCCAAATTTTCACTCGATGCCTTAATGAAGGAAAGATTCCTGAGGATTGGAACACCGCTACAATGATCCTGCTACATAAGAAAGGTGACATTGAGGATCTCGGAAACTACAGACCTATCAGCCTCCTATCAGTAGTTTATAAAATCTTCACTAAAGTTCTTTCACACCGCTTGAAGGTAACACTGGACATGGCTCAACCGAGAGAACAAGCTGGATTCAGGAGTGGCTACAGCACAATAGATCATATCCACGTACTGAGAGAACTAATTGAAAGAGCGAGGGAATATGAACTTCCATTGTGCATGGCTTTTATCGATTATGAAAAAGCCTTTGATTCGGTGAAACCATCAGCAGTTACAATGGCTCTGAAAACCTGCGGTATTGAAGATGCATACATTAATATCATTAATAACATCTATGAAAATGCAAGTGCAAAGATTAGGCTGTTTGAAAATACAACACACGTAAAAATTGGAAAGGGAGTGAGACAAGGTGACACCATATCTCCGAAGCTCTTTAATGCCACATTGGAGGGTGTTTTTCAGTTGCTGAGCTGGGAAAACAAGGGGATAAAGATTAATGGAGATTATCTAACCCACCTTCGTTTTGCTGATGACGTAGTCATTTTTGCAACTACCCCATCAGAGCTGCAGAGTATGATCCAGGAACTTGCTGACAAGAGTAAAGAAGTGGGATTAAAAATGAACTTTCAGAAGACAAAAGTGATGTTCAATGCTTTTACAAGAAATGAAGATTTATCGATTGATGGAGAAAAGCTGGAGATAACAGACACGTGCGTTTATCTTGGACAGCAGATATCTAGTGAGGGTCACATTGATGAAGAAATTAATCGGCGTACAAAACTTGCCTGGAGAGCTTTTGGAAGAAACAGCATAATTTTCAAGAGCAATATGCCATTATGTCTTAAAAGAAAAGTGTTTGATCAATGCATCCTTCCAGTGCTTACGTATGGTGCAGAGACGTGGACCTTAACTAAAAGAGACATACAAAGGCTGCAGACAACTCAAAGTAGCATGGAGAGGTGCATACTTGGTGTAACCAGGAGAGATAAGAAGAGGAACTCGTGGATCCGAAAAATGACAAGAGTGGAAGACATCACGATCAGAGTTAAATCCCTGAAATGGCAATGGGCTGGACATACTGCCAGAAGGACAGATCATCGATGGACAGCCGAAATTTTAGATTGGATTCCAAGGGACAGGAAAAGACCCAGAAGAAGACCACATGGGAGATGGGTGGATGAAATTCGAAAGTATGCAGGGGTGACATGGAGGAGACTGGCACAAGACAGACTGTTGTGGAGGAAACTTGGGGAGACCTTCGTCCAGCAGTGGATTGATAATGGTTGACAATGATGATGATATATATATATATGTGTGTGTGTGTGGGAGTAACATGGAGGAGACTAGCACAAGACAGATTATATATAAAACTGCCCCCCCCGGGTAAACTTCTGGATCTGCCCTGCATTCAATTGCATTTACTGAAGAAAAATCAGAATAACAGTTTAGATTTTCAGTCTCATCTTCATGGGAGAATCCTCATTTTCTTCAGACAAGGTTTTTTCTGGCAAAATGTGTAGTCACTTTTGTTTTTTCTGGGCAGCTAAATTATTTGAAGCCGCCCCGGTGGCGCAGTGGTCTAAGCGATGGCCTCTGATCATTCGTCCGAACGGGGTCCGGGTTCGAATCCCGGTGAGGCATGGATGTTGTGTTTGTCTTACGGCACTGGCTCTCTCCCTTCCCTGGAACCAGTGACCCTAAATTAGGGACGGGCGACTGCTTATAGCCCATTGAGTTGCTCACGGTGGTCGTTAAACCTCCAATCAAAAAAAAAAAAAAAAAATTATTTGAAAAATTAAAGAGAGCGAGAAATTCCTACGTATAAAGTTTTGCTTGAGCATTTTCCGAAGAATTTTACTTTGTAATCAGGTGTTTTTCATTGTAAAGTATTTTGTTGTTTTATAAATACAATAAACCAAACAAGTTCACGATTGATTTCCTTTCTTTTTTCGTTGCAATGTGCTTTTTTGTTATATCATTTTAATTTCTTATATAAATACACTAAACCAAAACAAGTTCACAATTTTGTTTCTTTGCAACGTACTTTTAGTTATATGTATTAAAGTAGATTTGACTGTACTATGAGAAACCCATGGCTATAAGCAGTCACCCTTCCCTGATTTGGGTTCCCAGGATGGACAGGGCCAGCCAGCACTACCAGATGGAGACCCCACCCACGTCTCAACAGGGTTAGTAACAGATGAAAGACCAGAAGCCAGTGCCTCAGACCACTCCGCCTTGGTTAACATTTACTGGCTATACTGCAAACACAATAACGTTCGTTTTCTTGCACGTAATCTTAGTGACATAGCAAGTTGTTTGGTCGGGGGTTACGAACAGTCTTTTCGTACACCTGTGATTGGTGGCACAGCCGGTGAGCACCAGAAACAACAACAACAAAAAGGAGGGTGTGTGTGGAAGGGGGGATAAATAAGTTTCTATAAATACTCTTGTTTACAAAAATTCTGGTTGCAACTTCTAAAAACAAAATACGAAACAGAATGTTCAGAGCGTACCACATTTGACGCGTGATACATATTGAATAAGCAACTCAATTCTTGCATCACATGTACTTACCACTGTATTCAAAGCATAATTCTGATTACAAAAGTGAGTTTTTAAAGTAATTTGCACGGCGTTCCTTAATAAACTACGAGACAGAAATGAAATGCCCTTCAAAGGACGGCTCATCTTCGCTTTAATTCACTATTTACGTTACTATTTCAGTTGAATAAATGCCTATTTATTAGCGTCTGCATCTCACAGCACCAAGGAAAACACAACTACGGTTATGAACACTAATCTTTTCGTAAAATGCCAAGGAGGAGTGAACCACGCATTGCCGCCCCGGTGGCGCAGTGGTCTAAGGCGTTGGCCTCTGATCGTTCGTCCGAAGAGGTCCGGGTTCGAATCCCGGTCAGGCATTGATGTTGTGTTTGTCTTACGGCACTGGCTCTCTCCCTTCCCTGGAACCAGTGACCCTAAATTAGGGACGGGCGACTGCTTATAGCCCATTGAGTTGCTCACGGTGGTCGTTAAACCTCCAATCAAAAAAAAAAAAAAAAAGAACCACGCATTCTAGGTGGAGTCAAACTGCATGCCTCGATTAGTGTGGTCTTGATACAGAAAGGACTAACAATGTTAAACAGAAACGATTTCTTTTATATGTGTCATAATGAAAAAACGATCCTAAATTTTTATAAACTCATAATTTTTTTTATCAACTGCATTTTTTTTTTGAGTGGAGGTTTAACGACCACCATGAGCAAAGGGCTATAAGCAGTCGCCCGTAAATAATTTAGGGTCACTGGTTCCAGGGAAGGGAGAGAGCCAGTGCCGTAAGACAAACACAACATCCATGCCTCACCGGGATTCGAACCCGGGCCCCCTTCGGACGAATGATCAGAGGCTATCGCTTAGACCACTGCGCCACCGGGGCGGCAATCTATCAACTGCTTCATAATTTCTTTTCAGAAGATCATGCCCATTAAAAATCTTTGGTGTTTACCCAATTGTTGTGTGGTCAAAGACATGGACTTTTCATCCTGCTGAGGGCCTTTCCTGGTAACTGAGTGGTCTGAAGCGGTGCCTTCTGACCGGTATTCCGACATGGACTCGATTAAGGGCACGGGTCTTGTGTCTGTATGATGATGCTGGCGCTGCTCCTTTACTGGAACTAATGAATTATTTACGAGCAACTGCTTTTTGCTCATGGTGATCTTTAAATCCCGAAATGAAATTAAAAGGAATTTACTCCTAAAAAATTCTTCGGAGAGGTAATGCCATCAATTTTGGGAGGAGTGACTTCAAACTTCACATACTAACTAGAGTAATGAAAACACGAAGAGGGAAAAGAGCGAGCGAGAGAGAAAGAACCTCGGCGGGTAACAAATTACCAATAACATTTAATCTTCTTCTCTGATTAAATAGGAAGTCTCATCCGAAGTCAAGTCAAGAGGTTGCCAATCAGCTGCTGTTGTAAACTTTGGCATACTTTCGCGTTTAACTTAGCATATTTTCGCGGAAAAAAAGTTTTACCTACCCAGTAGATAGAATGTAGTGTATAATTTTTGATTGAAATAAAACCTTAAATTCATTTTGATTCAACATGCATAAGTGGAAAGGTAAAACCGGGGAAAATAACCTGGAAAAAAATTCAACTATTTCGCCCAACGAGGATTTTCAAACGGAGAAGCAAGTTAAATTGGAAACTACATTTGCTTCGAAGCTGTTACATAAGCTAGGACCAAGTGGTGCTGAGAATGTTGAAAGCGTGCGAGTAAAAAGTGCCTCTAAAATTAAAACGAGTGACAGCGTGTGTGAAGATCTTCCTGATGGATCATGTTTTAGCCGTGTGTTGAAGATCGGTTCTTCGCCGTTTAACCAGGAGCATGGCTTAAGCGGCGAGTGCACTGTTAAAATATGTGAGGTGAGTAAAACTTCAAGATTTTGGAAGCGAAATTTTGTAATCAGTAAAAATACCAAGCATTTTGACTTCCACAACATAGGTTATTTGGCCTTGGTTAAAGTGTCAAATATCATTCTTTTTTTTCACTTTAAATTTGTGGACAACTGCCAAACTCTTGTTTATTGGCTCTTTTAAATACCAAGAAATGTACAGTAACACATTTAGTACGTAGAAGTTTATATTTTGGTCATTTGAGTGTTAAGTAAAACCATTGAAAAAGGAAAATTAGGTCATTTAAGCAATGTCGACTTCAGCTATTTTAAGCAGTAAAATCTGAATGATAAACTGAGTAAAAGGACTGCATAAAAAAGGGAGGGTTTTTTTTTAAGAAATAAATATGTAGATTATTTACTTCGAGATTTGTGTCTTTTGACAGTAGCTTAGATTATAGTATGCAAAAGTATGTTTTCAGTGTGCAATGAGTAGTTTTCTAAAAATAAATAAGATTTTAATCAACAAGCTGAAGTATTTAAAATTGTAGTTGTGTCTACAGCAGTATGCTATCTAAAGAATTTTTAAATTGTGTGTCCAGGGCAAATATAGGAATCCCTTTCTAATTGTTAGGGATATATTACTTAATCTCTTGCAGTTGGTAAATTTTGTATCTTATGGCAGAGACTGGGATTAGGGGAACTGAAATCTCAACTTATTGTAATCCCATCAATGTTTTTTTTTTTTTTTACACACCTGTGATTAAATAAAATGTGATAGTAAAGTTCACTTAGTTAAGCATACAAAATATTCTATTGACAAAACTCACCGGACACCTAAAAGAGAAACACAACATAGCATTTATTGATATACATTATACAGTGTTGATCCACCTTTGGCCTTAATGCATGCACTGACCTTTCGAGACATGCTTTCAACAAGGTTTTGGAACACAGTGATAGGTATGTGTTTCCGTTCAGTACTTAATGATGCTGCTAACTGTTGCTTAGTAGTAGGCCTTAATTCTAAACTTCTTATGTGGTGCTCTAATTCATTCCATGGGTGCTCTATGGGATTAAGATCAGGGCTCTGTGCTGGCCAGTCCACACATGGAATTATCGTTAAACAGCGCCATTACAGCCCTTGCTTCAATAGCTCGATGCATTATCCTGCTGGTACCAACAATTCTCGGTTCCATAGTATTGCCACAGAGTTGGTAGGGCATAATTGCCCAGAATTTATCG
Organism: Macrothele yani; assembly: GCA_039090855.1. Classification (NCBI taxonomy): domain Eukaryota; kingdom Metazoa; phylum Arthropoda; class Arachnida; order Araneae; family Macrothelidae; genus Macrothele; species Macrothele yani. The sequence goes on from JAYWMT010000275.1 coordinate 66,958, forward strand.
AGGTAGAAGTGATGGTTAACAGGTTTGTCCACGATAACCAATGGGCTGGGACCATACCACGAAAAACACCCCCACAAGAGTACACTGCCAGCTCCAAACTTGACCGTAGGGACAGTACACTGGTAAATAGCATTCCCCTGACTGCTACCATAACTACACACTGCCATCAGACTGATGGATCGTGTATCTGGATTCATCAGTCCATAGGACCCGTTTCCATTGATCTACGGTCCACGATAAATGTTCTTTACACCATGCTAAATGACAAGTAGCATTCCGAGTGGAGATGAAAGGCTTATGAGCAGCCGCACTGCTACGGTAACTCATGGAATGAAGTTCTCTGCGAATGGTATATGTACATATCGAGGTACAAGCATTTTTACTCACCTGTACACTGAGGTCTTGTGCAGTACTCCGCCGATTAGCTGTAACGACTCTCCTGAGGCTGTGATGTCCTGTATCACTGATTTTCTTTGGTCTACCGATACGTTTTGCGGCTTCAGGCATGCCATGTGTCTTCCACTTATTCAGTACATCTAAAACAGTTGACTTGGGTATGTTTAAACTCCTCTGGGTTTCTCTTATGAACAACCCACTAATATAACACCCAACAATCTTTCCTTTCTCAAAGTCAGTTCTCTCCCGTCTAGACATTTTCTTTCAGCCTCACAGTGTGGTATGATTGTGGTCAGCTGTAGGCCTGTTTTTTATACCGTTTGCAGCTGTATTGCACATCTTAACAATGCAGCAGATCAGTTCATTTGCTCTTGAAGGGGTGTCCGATGACTTTGGTCAATATAGTGTATGTTGGGCATAATTTTGTGTAGTTTTCAGTTGCACTTATTTTTCTGTACTTTCAGGACATCATGCACTTTGATACTTTGAGCAATAGTACACACAACTGCTTAATGTGTATACAGGGCTGACAGGCTCTTAGGTGGTGCAGTCACACTGGGTGCTAAGTTTAGGGGAGCACCGTGCTGTACCGTTTGTATGTAAAATTGTAGAGTATTAAAAAAGAAAAAAAACTATGAATATTGTAATTTGTTATGTGTGACAGGGGAGTTTTAAAAAAATGTTTCAGGGAAGGGGAGTGATGAAAAATGAAAGTTTATGAAATCTATCAGGATTAAATAAAAGTTAATGCAAATAGAAGACAAGATTAAAGCAGTTTTTCTGATGTAAGTTAATGCATTTTATTAAATTTATCTGCATTTCATACGAAATTCCATTATCTGCTTTTCACTTACATTTGATGGCAAAGTCTTCACCTCCTTTTAGGCCTGGAATCCAATATCAAACATCCTTTAAGTGGAACAATTTTTATTATCAGTTGGATCAATTTTTAGAAGTGCAGTGATGGTCTTTGTTTGTTCTAAAACATCAATTTTAACAAAGCGACTCATCAGATTCCTTGCCGCCCCGGTGGCGCAGTGGTCTAAGGCGTTGGCCTCTGATCATTCGTCCGAAGGGGTCCGGGTTCGAATCCCGGTCAGGCATGGATGTTGTGTTTGTCTTACGGCACTGGCTCTCTCCCTTCCCTGGAACCAGTGACCCTAAATTAGGGACGGGCGACTGCTTATAGCCCATTGAGTTGCTCACGGTGGTCGTTAAACCTCCAATCAAAAAAAAAAAAAAAAAAAAAAAAAAAAAAAATCAGATTCCTTAACATTTTCTCTAAGTCTTTAGTCATGAATGGCAGCAATTGGCTTATCTGCCTGATACTTTTTTAAAAAGGGACTCAGTTGCTTTGCAATAGAATTAAAAAAATATAATTTGGCAAGTGCAAATGGATCCTTCACCCATTTTTGGACAATATTAAAGGAAACTGTGCAAAGGATTATTTACAATTTTCTGGGCTACCAAAGTTTCATACTTCAAAATAAAGAGACAAATTTCTATAGCATGTTCACACACAGGAGAATTTTCAACACACCTGTGGGAACAGAACTTTAGTGGCATTTTTACAGCATTATCCACATTAAAATAATCCTCATGCTGTGCCGGTGGATCTTTAAATAACCTGTATAGGATTGAGAGAAATTTTTCTTTTTCCCAATCACTCACAGTAGTAGCATGTCTCAATGCATTATGCACTATGTGCAATCCACAGGTACCAGTGTTTAAGAGAGATGCATTTGAATTGGCCGATAAATCATCTTGAAATAAAGAAAAAGCTTTCAATTCACATTCGGCCCATCCATAGAAAAATGAACTGTATTTTTTAAAAGCCAATCCTTCAAAGATTGCTTAAGTTTGTCTAATAAAATTTCTGCACTTGCGTGGCCTAAAAACACGTCAGATACTGTGATGTTACTCTGTTCTTGTCCCAAAATCTTATATGGATGTCAATTTGTTTCTGTTGAGAGTATTTATTTAAACTCTCCTCAAACAAAACAACAAAATCTTTGCTTTCATTAATCTGTTGCAACAAAAGTGATTTAAAATGAGGTGCCAAGCCAAAGCAGCAAATATATGAGCATTTTGTTTGCCCACAAGAAAAGTTGAGAGCCGTTTCACTGTCTGGAAACGTCAATCAAAACAACTTATCAATTCCAGCACATGATCTGTACGAATAATGGCTTTCTACCACTTGTAAAGCCCATAATATTTCGGCTTTTGTAGGATCTTTTCTGGGTAAACAACCTGCTGCTGATGATGAAGATGGCTCTGGTGATGATGGTGTTTGTGATGCTGGTGCCAGTACTTTTTCAAACAGTCCCTCTAAGGTGGAATTTCAACTTTTGTTTACAGAACGGGTCACATGCTTTTTACTTTTCATGTGGCTTTGCAATGCAGACTCTCAAATGGACGAAATATCGATGTTCTTTAAGCATAACAAACATCTTGCAACATGATTATTGCCGCAATCCTTACCAACCCACGTGGAATACTTGGGATTGTGCAACCAAAAATCACTGAAATTGCACTTACGACTCATATTTATTAAACACAAAAACAAGGAAATTCCAATATCTAACAATTAGATGACAACTAGAGACATCTCAAAGAAAACACTAAACACACACACATCGCAAAGAACTTTCCGGAAAAGCAATGTAAGGAATTCCTATTCTGACCCTTTCCATCTCAATTCAGGCAGGGAATGTCAGTTGACCACCTCCAATTATTATTATTTTTAAATTATGGTAGCTACTCCTAATAGAGGTATAAAGTACTACAAAGCCCTGCCGGGAATTGTGTTCTCCTGCTATTAAAAATTTACTAAATGTTTACAGTTCTTATTTTTTCACTGAATTCAAAAATTTGAAGTGCCATTTTTCAAAAATTGGAAAAAAAGAAAAAAAGAAAAGAAATTGAAAAAAAAAAGCGTCATTTTCAAAAATATGTAAGAAAATTTCAAGGCAAAAATCCAGTAACCTGACTCTCCCAGTAAACTACCTACCATCAGGACATTGTTTGGACAAAATTTCAGAATTTTTAAAAACGTAGTTTTTGAGATATTGCAATTCAAAACTTGATTTTTTTGAAATGTTGTATAATTTAAAAATTAATTTTATGAGTTACCAGCATCATAGGATAAAAATAAAATTACTGCTAAGACAACCCTAGTAGAGGTGCAGGTTGGTACACTTACCCACCTGATAAAAATATAATTCTCCTAAAAAAAAAAAAAAAATCCTGAATTTGTAGAAAATTAAAATTTTTTGTGATAAATATAAACTTTTTTTGCCATCTGGCAACATTCATTAGACCAATTTCTGCAAAATATTAATAATAATTAGTCTCTACCTGCTATAGTTCAGGAGCAATGTGCATTGTGCACTTAAAAATTTGGCATTTCACATGATTTTTGTCATGAATGTATTTTTGGCTATTTTCAAAATGCTGTAGCTTGACCAAATTTTTTTTTTTTTTATGAAAAATCCTTTTGCAGTTCTTTATATCTCTATTAAGAGTAGTTACCATAATTTTTTTGAAAAAATTGGAGGTGGTCAACTGACACATGTTGGTCATGCCTGCCTGAGTTGAGATGGAAATGGTCTAAAACATTTTTTTTTTTTTTCAAATGTAACACATGATTTTTAACACAATGCCATTTCATGTACACCAAAAATGTGAAAAATTGAAATAGTTTTTTGGGGGAGTCAAGGCCCCTTGCTCCCACCCACCCCTCTCTAAATACATCCCTGATGAGTGATGATGATGGTGACTAGAGATAAAAAATTTCACTCTCATTGGAACAAGCCAAATCATCACAAAACTATTTTTAAGAGTTAAGTGCAAAAAGAAGCACTGCATTTTGGTATTGACCTTGAGACCAATGTATATGGTTATGTGCAGAATAAGTCAAAAGTCCCTGTACACCTGATGTACAGTGATAAGAAATAATAATAAACAAGAAAGATGACACAAAATTTTCGGGTGTAATAAGCACATCTTTTGAATCCGTTCTTGCCTCCCCGGTGGCGCAGTGGTCTAAGGCGCTGGCTTCTGATCATTCGTCAGTAAGGGGTCCGGGTTCGAATCCCGGTGAGGCATGGATGTTGTGTTTGTCTTATGGCACTGGCTCTCTCCCTTCCCTGGAACCAGTTACCCTAAATTAGGGACGGGCGACTGCTTATAGCCCATTGAGTTGCTCATGGTGGTCGTTAAACCTCCAATAAAAAAAAAATAAAAAAATAAAAAAAAAAAAAAAAAGAATCCGTTCTGATGCAAATTAAATTTATCAAAGCTATTCAAAGTCAATGGAACCAATATGGAAAATGATGGTATCTGACGGAAGAAAGTTTTCCAATCGGGTTTTTAATCCCTCAGATATTGCTGTAAACGGAATCGTGAGCTTACGCCCTCTGGTTGCCGACTTGTTCGTTAAGAAAAACATGAATTTATATGAGAAACATTTCGCACCGGAAATGCTCTCCAACACAGAAATAATTTTTCAAATCGGACTCTTGGAAACAGAAATATCGACAAAAATAAGATGTGACTTTATGTCCTCTGGTGGGGAAAACCATGCATTGTTTTAGGAAAAAAGTATTCTCAAAAGGTTTTTCCATATGAGCGGTATCGGTCCAAGAAAAAAAAAAAATTTAGTCTAGTTTTCAGGAGCCCAGATTTTGCTACAAACACATCAGAAGCAGAAATTAACACCTATGCTGCCTGGTGGCTAAACCATTCTTTACCAAACATTAGAAATTATATGAAAAATATTTTCGATCAGGTCTTGTATGCGATACAGGAAGAATTTTTCAAATTGGAGTTTTAGGAGCAGAAATAACGTAGAAAACGCATTTTACCTTTGTGCCCCCTAGCGAAAAGTCTGCGATTTACTTGAAAATTTTGAATTTATAGGGAAAACATTTTGCATCAGAAACACTATCCAACAAAGAAGGAATTTTTCAAGTCGGACTCCTAGAAGTAGAAATTTTGACAAAAATAAGATATACATCTACACCCCCTGGCATAGAAACCATGCATTATTTGAAGAAGAAAATGTTTCTAGGTTTGTCAACATGAGTAGTATCGGTCTACAAACGCTGTTTTTTTCAATCTAGAATTTAGCTCATATTTTGCTGCAAATACATCAGAAGCAGTCGCATGTGGTCTTCCAATAATCTGCATCAGATAAACGCAATGCCATTACATGATCAGAAGACTGGTGTGCAATATCTTGAAGACGCATAATTGGGCCCATATTCTTCAAGGGGATCATAAATGGGGCAAGGTATTGGAACAATATCTTGTACCCATTCACGGGCCCTTAACAGAGAAGGAAATTCTTAATGGCCACTTCCAGCAGGATTCTGTTACGTTCCATACAGCTCATGTCTCCGTGGCATTGACTGATGTTCAAAAACAGGATCATCTCCAAAGGCATATGGCCACCACGTTCGCCCGATCTCACACCTCCAGAGTATGTGGGGTTTACTGAAAAACTGTTTACAAGAACAATCCTCATTCTCTGCAGAAACTACAGGAAGCCATCACCACAGTAATCGGCAACATTTCTCGGTTGGACCTGTCTCGTGTCTTGAGGACACGTTCAGGCGCATGGAGGCATGTCTACACACAGTAGGCCATTTCCAGCATTTATTATAGTAGGTATGCTTTTAGTTATTGTATGTGTATTGTCTTGCCAGGTGCACAGTAACTTTTGGTTCACCCTGTATTTATGTTGTATATCTTTCAAATGTGGATGAAAAACTGTTCAAATACACACACAAAGTTAGTGGGGGTGTCAACAAATATTACTGCACCCTGTGTGACAAATTCTTTAGCTGAGCATGTGTCTATGTGTAGTCAATTGTGATTGTTTTTCAAGTTGTCAAATAAGGTTTAAAAACTGCTACCAAAACTTTTGGCAGATCCAGCATGGTGCAATTGAGGTGACCCCCATTCTTTAAAAATAAACAAAAATATGCAGATAAAACATTTGATTTTTGTGATAAAAATCAACTGAAACATGCTTTTAATGTAATACTAGAAAAATGAATGCAGCTGTGTCCTATAAATTCAAAACTAATTAAAATGGTTGTGAAGAGTGAATGGCTGCCCCGGTGGCACAGTGGACTAAGAGTTAGCTTTTGTTTAGGTGTCTGGGTTTGAATCCCCATGAGGTATGGATGTTGTTGTCTTATGGCACTGGCTCTCTTTCCTGGATCCAGTGGCCCTAAATTAGGGACGAATCACTGCTTATAACCCATTGAGTTGCTCACGATGGTTAACCCCCCTCCCAAAAAAAAAAAAAATCTTGCAAAGTCCTGTATACTATATGTATATAATGAATAAACTTTACACTTTCTATATATTTTGTTTTCTAAGATATACCACATGCTGCTCTGAGGAACTGGCTGTCAGATGTTTTTGTTTAAATGATTTGTGATCAGTTCAACGAATAAAATATATGATGAAAAGCATAATGCACACATTAAAAAATTCAATCTGGTGTTACTTAGGAGAAAGGGTGGACTTACGTTTATGTACAAATGCTTTCATGTAGTTTCCAAGTGCATGTTTCACTTGGCCATGCTTACATACTGCCTGTAAAGAAATGACTGTATTTACCTTTATCCGCTAAGTGGCACTGATGTTAATCTCTGTGATTTTATTGCAATGTTTGTTAATCTATGTCTGGCAACAAGTTTCTGTTGACTTTTTACTTTTGGTTTTGGAAGCTGTTGTGAGCTTGCAGCGAGTTGAAGTGCTCTGTATGCGAGTCGATCAAATTGATGTAAGCAGTTTTCATGTACATGTTATAAAATGTGTCGTTAGTGCACCAACTGTCTGTTCTTGATTTGTATTTTGTGTGCCGGTATTTCGAGAAATCTTTGTCTAGCACAATGGATACAACAATGTGATTTCATTCCTCACCAAATTAGCCTTTTAGGTTCTCATCGAGATGTGATCAGCATTTAGGATTGTCAAGTGTTGAGTTTTAGGTATTCCCGCTATATATTTGAGTTTTATTGCGGAATCCAACACAGCCAGCTCACATCCACCACAAAGAGGCAAATGAACTACCTGCACCCCTAAAGAAAAACTATAAAAACATCAGATTTACTTTGCTATAATGAAAACTTTCCAGAATCCTAAAACACCAAGTTTTTACCTGATGTTTGAGAAACTGATAGTTTCACAACCTGTTAGTTATATCCTCCTCTCCAATGAGAGTGTGCAGCTATGGATTATAACTAGCACATATCATTAGTACTTAAAATAGCTGGTAAACTAATAGTTCAATTAGAATTTTTTTTAAATGTGTTCATTTTATTGTAGAAGTTTTTCCCTTTAAAAATTTACATTGTGTGCATGCATGCCTTTATAGTTCTGGACTGCTAAAGATAAGTGAGTATAAACTCAATTGATGAGAGTGAGTGAGCTGATCATGTCTGTGATGTTATTAGTTCACATTTCTGTTATTTTGCATTTTCATTATATAAAAAAATTGTATTACAGCATTGAAATTAATTTTCTCAATAATTAATGACATCATGGCACCTCCAATCATTAATTTGTAGTGATTTTTAAATTATGGGTCTTATAAAGGTAATTTTTAATATGTTTGAACTGGTCAAATTTTCTCACTAGAACCTAGGTCACTGTCAGGAACTACTACTACAGTGATGGGTCCTGACAATGAACTAGATCCTAGTTTGAACATTTGGCCACCAAATATATTAAAAATTATGTTTATAAAACCCATAATTAAAAAAAATTACTCTAGATTAATTTCTACTAAAATTCCCAATGTGATATTTATGCAGAACCAGTTCTTTTGGCCCTTCATGGTAGATGGAGCTGGCTGTGTTGAAACATGGCTAAGTGATACACACAGGCTTCGAAACTACATGAAAGAATTCGTAAATGAAAGTCTATCCAGGAGAAATTTGGTTTTGTATGTATGCATCCGAAACTTCAATCCAAGCTTAGAGAAATTAGAGTTTGGCCTTAAGATGTAAGCTTCCCAAAATTCAATTCGGATTTGTTAATGGTGGAATTTGAATTTGGCGTTTCAATGTACACAACCTGAAATTTAATCCAAGATCACTGGAGTAGTATAGTACCGGACCTGTCCAATATAGTAGTATCCAGTGACCTGAAATCCAGAATGACCCCAAAACTGGCAAATTTTTGAAGCAGTCTTTTTTTCATTGATATTTTTTGGAAAGTGTATTTTTTTTTATTTAGGCAAAGCACGTGGTGTTGCTGTTACTGACTTTTTATAGTACCAGTATAATATCCACAACTGGGAGAATCCATAACTAGTATCAATCGACCCTTCCCCAATGCACACACAACTCTCTGAGATCCGTTCAGTGTATGGAATTGTGCCGCCCCGGTGGCGCAGTGGTCTAAGGCACAGGCCTATGATTATTCGTCCGTAAGGGGTCCGGGTTCGAATCCCGGTGAGGCATGGATGTTGTGTTTGCCTTACGGCACTGGCTCTCTCCCTTCCCTGGAACCAGTGACTCTAAATTAGGGACGGGCGACTGCTTATAGCCCATTGAGTTGCTCACGGTGGTCGTTAAACCTTCAATCAAAAAAAAAAAAAAGTGTATGGAATTGTTCTACTCTCACTTGCCTGGTGGCTTTGATGTTGCATAGGTTCAGTGGTTAAAATCGGGATATAAAATATTTACTGTTTGATTTCTTGGACCCCCCCCCCCCCCCACACACACACGCACAAAACTGGCTGAAATTAAAAAAAAAAAGAAATGCATCATAGATAGCTAATAGGAATGTCCTCCTAATGTTGCGTGAATTGGATATTTTTTTCTAACTTGCCATGAATATTTTCAGTACATTTACAAAACTGTCCCCAGAGTCAACCACATATGCTGCCCCAGGTGTGAAGTGGTCTAAGCATTGGTTCTGACCAGTCATCCAAGAAAGATCTGGGTTCAAATCTTGGTGAGACATGGAGGCTGTGTTTGTTTTCCAGCACTGGCTGTCTTCCTTCCCTGAAGCTGGTAACCCTAAATAAGGGATGGATGACTGCTTATAGTCCATTGCTCACTGTGGTTATTAACCCCCCCCCAAAAAAAAAAAATTCAGAATAATACACCAAGTTAAAGCAATGTGATAACATGTTTTTTTTTTTTTTTATTTTTTTTTTTATGAATCTGATGTGTTTTGCATAAACCAATGAAAGGCTAGAATAATAAAAACAGTCTTGCTGTAAATTAAACTAAATACCTGCATTTAGTTTATTTTGTGGTTATTCATTTATGGATGTTTTCGAGCAATGAATCGTTGCTCAGAGTTGTTTTTATTGTCAACAACAGATACGTTGTTGCCTATAAAATCTAAGTTTTTATGGGAAAAAGAAGAAATATCTATTTCATTAATTTAGCTGTATTCCTCCCCCATACAAGGTATAAAACTAATTGCTTCATTTGCCCACAAATTAGGTCAAAAATGATGATTCTGTAAATTTAGAAAAATAAACACCCTCTGGACCCTAAAAATACATAAATTTATTATTATTGGCATATTTTCACCTTATTCCATGTCACCACTTCCTTCAGAAAACTTGAAAATTTTCATCGTCCTGGAGCGGGGATCGAACCCGCACCTCCCGATTTCCGGTTGAGCATGCAAGTCATTACACTACCCAGGACAAGGAAATTTTAAGCAACTGAACATACACTGGTGTGCAAAAATTAAGGACAAAGAGGAGAAATTAGCATAACAGCGGAACGAGCAGGCAGAACGGACCGAAAGACCACTCAGGAATTAGACTAGGGTCCGGTACGGTAGAGCATGCGTATATATGCAGCCTGGCGGGGGTGTACGCTCAGCAATTCGGTGAAAGCTATTGCACGGTGTACACCGGTTTGAACGACGTCGAGTTGCTGCCACCGTGTGATATGGCCAACAAGCAATCCAGTAAACGACATCTGGATAACTTTACCCGAGGTCGCGTTATTGGGAAGTTGGAAGAAAGGCGAAGTGTGACTAGTGTGGCCGAGGAGTTCGGGATCGCTCACAGCATCGTGTCACGAGCTTGGAGAGCATTTCAAACGACAGGAACAGCTGTCCGAGAGTTTTGCGGTGGTCGTCCACGAGCAACCACGGCGGCGGACGACCGGTATATTGTCCTACAGGCGAGAAGAGACAGACGGCAGACAGCGGGAGAAATCGCAATGCACAGACAACTGGACGTCCGTTATCGCGTTTTACCGTGGCCAGGAGGCTGCACAAAGGTGGTCTATTTGCACGACGACCAATACGGTGTGTGCCATTAACGTCTGCTCATCGGAGACTGCGGTTTCTGTAGTGCCAGGAACACAAGAACTGGACACATCAGCAATGGGGTCGAGTTCTCTTTACGGATGAGAGCCGATTTAGAGTGACGAGCGATTCTCAGGGTTCCCACGCCACCTGGAAAACCGGGAAAACCGGGAATTCTCAGGGAATTTGAAAATTGTTCCAAAAATCAGGGAAAACTCAGGGAAAATCGTGTTTTTTCGTAAAAATCAGGGAATTTCTTATCAGGAAACTGAAAAGTCAGGGAATTTTTTATTTTGCCAAAAAAATATTTTCTTTCAGACTTTTGTAGAATATATTTCTGTATTGCTAAGTTTTAAAATAATTCCGAGTTGTTTTATCCTTCGAGGCAACCCACCCACCGATTAAAGTGCAGCTGTGCTGGGGAGTGCGTCTCTTCGCGGTTTCCCCCATCTCCAGATGCTCTAAACTTCAACCGAACAAACGGACACGCCAAAGCGTGAGAGAAAGCCATTAATCACACCCCCACTTCGCAGGCTCTTATCTGCTGCGTTCGCGCAGAGGCAGTCACTTGTTCCTAAGTAGGTGCCCTGGTTCTCTGTGTAGACTGGGAAAAAAATTATGAAAAAGCTATTCCCACAATTTTTTAAATAACCGACTGAAATTTTTACAGTGGGCAAGATATATGAAAATAACGTTCCATTTTAAATTTCGCCGAAATTCATCGGAAATTTTAGAAGTTGCGCTTTCCCCCCCCCCTTTCTTTTTGCATGTTTCACTTGTCTTTTATCAAACCGCACAAAAACATTTTATTTTGCCGGATGTTGGTCATCCTAATAAATTCGCCCCCCTTCAAGAGCAGTGTGGATGAATGTTGCAAATTGAGGGCACAATTTATTTTGATAAAAGTTCGTATCACAAGAACTAAAGCTTCACTTTCGTAATTCTGTAGCAGAGTTGGTATAGTTGGAAAAGTATGTACCTTCAAATGTTTGAACAGGGAAGATATGAAATAGGAAGATTCTTCAAAGAGGGGGAAAGATTAATTTTTTCATAGTACTTAGGAGTATTTTGTATGAAAAATACCATGCAATGAAGCCGGTACTATTGCATACCTACCAAATTTCCCAGATTTCACGGCCGTTTTCTAGATTCGTTGTTTTACGGCCGGAAAGAGATTTTTCTTGATTCTGTCTTATTTCTATTTCATAATGCATGAAGAAATTAATTTATAGCTATTTTGGCGATATTCCGATTACTGCAAGAGCTGGCTGGTTGCGAAAAATAGGGTAGTCCGACGCCCGGAACCATAGATTTTCACATCTGGGTCATTCCACGCAAAATCGTCAGATATTGAAATAATTTTCCACCAACACATCTCCGATTCTTACGGGTAAGCTGCCTCCAAGTTATAAAAAACCCCTAAAAGTTTCAACTTTTTTTGTTTCTGATAGATTAGAAGATTATTTTTTGAATTTCTGTGCATAGTGGAACCGTTTTCCGTAAAAACGCAAATATCTCCGTTATTTAGAATAAGAAATATAAAATTCATCATTCTCTCGTAATTTTTATTAAGGTTTCAGCTTATACATAGGGAAAAAAATTTGCGAGAACAAAAGTTAGACGGGGTAGACATTTTCTTGTAATCGTAAATTCTTTTTCATGCGTTGCTGCACCTCACAAGAGTTGCATAATTTTTTCATTTCACATCTTTACCCTCACATTGCCGAAAAAAATATAAAAAATCTACCTAGTTACTACTGATTTAAATCTTTGCCGTGCGTGCTCTATTGGTTTCAGGTTTGTCAGTGCAGGCGCTAAAGCTTCGTCTCCGTTTTGGATGACGTTATTTGTGGGGAGTTACTGCAAATGACCTGAGTGGGCTCCAGACCTTTCTCGCACTTTGCCTGATCAACATCGCACAAAAATGTATTGCCCTTCGTAAAGATATTGTTAAGTATAAACATGCCACTCGCCACAGGATGAAAAATTATGTTGAAAAAAAAAGTGTTAGGAGGATTTTATGAACACACATGCACACAAAACTTCCTCTAATTGTTTCCCGTACAAGTAATTTGACGTAGCGTGGAAATGAACTGTGACCTGCGAGAAAAGTTCAGTACTAATGTTTGTGTCACAAACGTAGCCAATCAATTTTAAGACTTCCGGATTTTGGAAGTACTTGTCATGAATTGTAGCCTCTCAGGCAAAATGGTATTCCGTATTAACTGTTAGTTTTCTCCACTTGTTGCTTCCATTATTTTTTATCTTTATCCAGGGTTTAATTTTTTTTTTTTTTTTTTGCCGTTATGGCATTAGGATCTCTGTGTGCCAGCTTATTGGTTATGAAATTTAACTGCACAATGTTTAAATATTCTATGCTGCGTTATTTTAGAAGCAAATAGCAGAGGTGCCAACTATTACGAATTGTCCGTAATTATTACGGTTTCGACTGTCAGATTACGGAATTAGGGGCAGGTTGGAAGAATTACGGATTTCAGTGTGTTTTGGAGAATCTCAATTTTGTATCCTTTTTCGTTAAACCCTTTTAGTGCGACGCTGCCGATTTGTCGGCCTTCGATTTTGATCCGCATATTTTCCGAATCAGACTGCAGATGGTTTAAGCGATGGCCTTTGATCATTCGTCTGTAAGGGGTCCGGGTTCGAATCCCGTTGAGGCATGGATGTTGTGTTTGTCTTAAGGCACTGGCTCTCTCCCTTCCCTGGAACCAGTGACCCTAAATTAGGGACGGGCGACTGCTTATAGCCCATTGAGTTGCTCACGGTGGTCGTTAAACCTCCAATCAAAAAAAAAAAAAATGGAATGTCCATGAATCATATCATCGAACAGCGATATTATCGGAAGAATGGTACCGTAATTTTCTTCGTATAATCCGCGGATTATCTGTTAAAAAAGTTAAAATTATAGGTTTTGCGGATTATACACCGATGCGGTTAATACGCCGATTTAAAAAAAAAAAAAAAATTACAACCTTCCGATTTTTAAAAAATCTGCAGCGTGATTGTGCAGGGAAGGGTGTAATAATTGGAAAAGGAACTCCCTCGGAAGAATTTTCCTCAGTTCAGGAGTTTGTACGGAGCGGGGAGGAGGGGCAGGAATGTCGTAACGAAAAATCGGGAAAGTTGTGGGGAGGGATGACTGGGGTCATTTTGATATCGTTGAGGAGAGCTCTGACTGTCGTGCCGGCTCTGTTTTTTGGCAAAAAGCCAAAGAAGTACGCACAGCACTTGCTGCACGAACCTATGCGTTTCTCCTTTCGGATTTCATGTGCGCGACCTTGTGTCTAGTTTGCTTTCGTTGTTTTGGCGAACGTCGTTGCTGCTGTTTTCCTTCATTGCTAATCATGATGTCTCTGAAAAGGAAACGTTTCAGTTACACTGCCGAATTTAAACTTGAAGTGGTGGACAGAATTGAGGATATGATCATGTCACTGCGCGATAGTTTTGAGGTCAGAACACAATCGTGCAGCAACATACGGAAAGCCTCTGTGTCGCGATCTAAAACGTAAACAAATCCGTCGGTTTATTCCGCGGGAGAATTCACAGGTTTTTTATTGACCCACGTATAAGACGATCTCTCAACTCTGAAAGCAGGAATTCCTCCAAAAACTTTCGACTTATACGCGAGTACATACGGTATTTCTACGACTTGTTCTGTATCAGCCTTTCGTCATTGGCAAGGTGTAATGCAATACTCTGGAGCTGCATCGGCGTGATCTATGGATGCCACACCCTTTATCTGTCCGGAGATAAAAAATATAAAACAGTTACCTTTAAAAATGAATTTCTTCATTTAATAAAATCGGTTTTTTTTTTCTCTCTTACTTCTTCGGACTCATTATGTGTTTCTGGATCGTGGAAAGAGCGATGTATTTATTTATTTTCTGACGCCACGTATTTGGAGGATTTTCACTTTGGATCTCGCCCTTTGGATTTAACTGCTATAATATATATAGCCAGTGCCGTTAATACCCACCAGATGGAGACGTCTCAGTAGCTGAGCCCATCTTACGGATTTATGATGTCAGAAGCTGACTTAAAAATACACATAGCACCGTGGATTGTTGGCCACCATGGTGTAAAGCTAACGCGCTAGGCGGAGAGATCCGTGGATTTAATTCCCCGGCGGCGGCTGAAAACAATTTTTCGGTTGCTATAAGAGCGATGTATTTATTTATTTATGTGACGGACTTTTCTGTCGGAAATTCCACTTCTGGTTCAACATCTATGATGTGCGGATTATACGGCGATTTTTATTTCCTGAGTGTCACAGTCTGCGGATTATACGAAGGATTTTTTTTTAATATGAATTTCGTGGTCTGCGGATAATACGACTAGAATTACAGGTAATATGCCGTAAGTGTCATCGTAACAGAGTTTGAGCTTGCTATCGGTTCCCCACGCACTTTTCCGTGTGACGATAGAAAGGTTACATTAGCCAAAACTTTTCCTGCTGCAGTTGAGGCAGTGCTGTTCACTTTGCATTGTTGGTGAATTATAAGACGTCGTACTGTCGGAAATCACTTTTTCGAGCCCCGTTCGAAGTGCAGTAACGATCAACTCGTCGCAACGCGGGGTCCCGTGATGACGGATGTTTATATTTCTTGCGGACTTTCGCCGCGCGGGAGAACGAAGTGCGGTGTTTTATTACTAGAAGCTCTTCACATTCATTATTCATTTCTTTTTCCCAAACAAACAGACACAATCGCAAAACTCCGTGAATTACGAATCCCCATCTTTTTCCAAACTCGTGTTAGCAGAGGATGATTTTATTGACAGCTTGTTCCTCAGACTAGGAGACGTGCTTTTTCCCACTGCGTGAAATTGTTTTCTAAGGTTATTTGAAGTGGCTTGTGTGAGAGTGAAAGTTTGCCAAGTGATGGTGATGATTTTGAATCATCTGAGAGTGATATTGGCCTAGCAACATCAAGCCAAAAAACTAGCCACCGTGCCACGCACACCATATCTTCTTCAGAAGGTGAAGATCTTCATAGTGAATCTTCAGATCATGAAAGTTCTGAAAGTGAATGGGAGGATGTTAATAGAGAGAAGTGATGGACAACCTCAGCATCTTTTTTTATTAACATGAAATGCAGGGGCCCAAACATGCTCCGGCAACTGATGTGGCACCTATTGCATATTTTTTACTTGTTTTTTACCAATTTCATCCTTGGAATTATCGTTTCTGAAATAAATAAACATGCAAAGAGGTTTCTCCAGGAACATCTAAATCTTTCTCCCAAATCTTGAGCAAGGAAATGGAAAATGTTACAAATGCTGAAATAAAGGTTTCCTTGCATGCCTTCTAATATGAGAGTAATCAGTAGCCCATGTAGGACGACATGATTGCCGAAGGCATATCCAGTCAAAACAAACACCAGGATTGTGTAAAATTAAAGACTCGATCAAAGCCTTTGGATAATTTTTTTGCAAAAAAGAATGAAAATAGCGTGATAAACGCTGAATTGCTGTTTACTACAATCGTTGTGGAGCATAACCTACCTATAGTAAGCTGTGATCATGCTGGTCGCTTCTTTCATGCTATGTTCCCAGACTGATATTGATGAAGCTGGATATCCTTGAGCATATGTGGCATGGGATGAAATATCTAAGACAAAGGATTCATCTGGCCTTCCCAAGTATTCCACATTGCCTAAACTAATGTTGGTAATATTGACTATCCCTCACAGCAATTCCTCTACGTATAGAATATTTAGTATAGTAAGGAAATACCTCACATACTTTTGCCCAACAATGAGCACCAAAACATTTAGTGCCCTTCTTGTACAGAAAAGTAAAGCATTTTCCTCAGGTGAGCTGTGTTATAAAACGTTTTCTGAAAAAGAATATACCACTGCAAAACAAGCAACAAGGGAGTTTTTATGTCAGCAATGACATGAGGTAAGTACAATATTGATAATTTAATTTCATATTTTTTTTGTGAGGATAGTGTAAACATGCAAAGTTATTACATATTTCATGCATTAATTTCTCATGAAATACCCATTCCACGCGTTAATGACCTAAGGTGATTACCGATAGGCACCTCATACAAGTATTACAAGTTACACAGTAATACTATAATATTGTCCTTAACTTTTTTAAAAAAATGGTGTGTTACATTACTGAAAGTTTGTGTTACATTATTGAAACATTACTGAAAATTCCCCTATTGATTACTGATATGTTCTGCTAGAGGTTGGCACCTCTGAAATAGCATAGATTCGATGTTCTCATTGCCAAGTGCAAGAACTAACTTTAGCTAAAATAATTACAATTTTGATTTTTAAATGTCAGCAGTATTTTCCCTGATTGCTAGAATTGTTGGGATGGTACTGGCACACGTTTTTCCTCAGACACAGAAATGCTGTCATGATTTCCGTTCTCTCTCTCTTCTTCTTTTTTTATTTTTTAATAGCTGTTTTAGTTTGCTTTGTCTTTAAAGATTCTAAGTGAATTCCAATAGAAAATACAAATTGTTAGATCAATTTGATAGAACCGCTCTAACAAAATGTTAAGAGACTCTGTCAGACACTCTCCATTTTATCATTCCCATTAGACTTCAATTTCAGCAAAAGTTTCTGTGTTCTTTAATATTTATGTAAAATAAGCACTTAAAGGATTTAAAGCTTCAGCATTGTATCATTTAACGGCAATTTATTCTCTTCAGTCACATTCTCCCAGCTTGCATTTTTAAACCTAACTGGAACTCTAAATGTTGTGAGTCGTTTAAAATGTTATTTATATACTTGTGTGCACTTAAAATACAGATAAATCAGTTATATAATTTCACCTAATCGATTGAAATATTTCATTATATGTAGAATTTAAATTAAGTCTTTGTTCAAATATTCTTTAAAACATGTAAATACATGGTTTGCCACCTCGGTGGTGCAGTGGTTTAAGCTCTGGCTTCTGACTATTCGTCCAAGTGAGCCTGGATTCAAGTCCCAGATGAGGTATGGGTGGTGTGTTTATCTTACGGCACTGGCTCTCCTTCGTGAAGCCAATGGTCCTAAATTAGGGATGGACGGATATAGCCCAACAAGTTGCTTATGGTGGTCGTTAAACCTGAAACAAAAAAATAAGACATGATTTTGTTAAATATTATGTAAAATTTATGTTAAATACACTAATTTTTGTAACTATAAAGTAATTAGAAAAAATGAAAGTTATTTATCCTTTATATTCCATATTTTCTGTTTATCTTTATGGACTGTATAATCGGGACGTTCATTATGTGGCGTCTTTTTAATTCTCCCTCATATGTGAGATGAACATAACATTATCAGTATTAATTTCAGGTAAGCAATTATTTGCAATTACAGCCTGTCTAGAATTTGATAAATCTTGCTTTCAATACATTACATTATTCCTTAGTTCTCTAAAAATTGTCAAAACTGAATTTAAAAAATAGCCTGTAGACATTACGGTTTTATTCTATTTCTGCAGATAGTTTGCTTCATATTTTGTAACATGGAACAATTAGGCACAGTGGCCTGGTACACTCTTGCTTGGAGAAACACATCACAAGAGAACCACTTAAACAATGGATCAAAGCCCTTTGTTGGTTGATTCTCTTTCGACATTTCTCTGAGCAGGAGCCCATTTGGTCATTAAGTTTATCTACACTGTGCTATAGAAGAAAGGAAAACAAACTATTCAACATACAGATTTTTTCTTACATATGAACTGTTTCTACGGGAATGTATTAACAAATTGTACATGGGCAGTATACCACTTAGGTTCAGAAAAGATCATGGAATTATAATACCAAAAATAATATACCTCATGCATTTAATTGTTATTCATAAAAAGCAGGTAATTGTATAAAGAACAGTTATTTAAAGAATTAACAAATGTATGCTTTCGTAAGGAACGCAAGAATGTAAGGAAATGCAACAATTTGTCGCAATGTTATTTGATTTGCCGCTCTGGAAAAACTCTCAGAACCACCTGGAAAACCTGGAAAAGTCAGGGAATTTTTTTCTACTTTTGAGTGGGAACCCTGATTCTGGACGTATACACATCTGGAGAAAGCAGGGAACACGCAATCACACTTCCAACATCATCTAAAGGGACCGGTTTGGAGGTGGCGGAGTTCTCGTTTGGGGCGGTATCATGCTTGGTAGCCGTACTGACCTCTACATCTTCCAAGGAGGTTCAGTCACTGGTGTCCGCTATTGTACCGAGGTTCTCCTGCCTCACGTGCGTCTGTTTAGAGGTGCTGTGGGTCCTGAGTTCCTCTTCATGGACGACAACGCTACACCCCATCGTACAGTGGCTGTCGCAGAGCTGTTGGAGAGTGAAGATATTCAACGCATGGATTGGCTTGCAAGGTCCCCGGACCTAAATCCAATCGAACACGTGTGGGACTTTCTCGGGAGACGCTTGGCAGCACGTCACTAGCCGCCAGCAACGATTCCCAACTGCGATTGGCGCTACAAGAGGAATGGGCCGCGATGCCTCAACAGCTCCTTGACAACCTCGTCCTCGGCATGGACAGACGTTGTAAATTCTGCAACGCAGTCAAGGGTGATCATATCCTCTACTAAAGACTGGATTTTTCTTGGCAGCCGCCTGTCACATGGACGTTTTCTGTTTTCTGTCGAGTTGTGCTTGAAGCTGCCTTTTTCAATAAAGTACCTTTGTATCCTTTGGATTCCTTGTTTGGATGGTTTTGCTCAGTTGTCCTGTATTCTTACATCTTGGGGATCTTATTGTATGATTTGAGTCGATGTGGAGCACTTCTGCACGACGTTACATTCGAAAAACCGTGTCGTCCTTAATTTTTGCACGTCAGTGTATATATATCTGAGAATCTTCAGATTTTGCGCTAGTCGAAGCTATTTGAGCCCCATCGTAGCGTCTTACGACCTTTTCACACATCCAGGGTCGAATGTAGGTCACAAATTCCTGTGTAGAAAGTACATCATATACAATTAGGGAAACGAATTTCCCCGAAGAAATAATTCTTCATAAATACATGGTAGGCATTGTAATATTATTATTGGCATATTTTCACCTTATTCCATGTCACCACTTCCTTCAGAAAACTTGAAAAATGTCATCGTCCTGGAGCGGGGATCGAACTCGTACCTCCCGATTCTCGACCGGAAATAGGACTAATGACCCATGCAAACATCTGAGGTTATTGGAAGTCTTTACCAAATTGAGTCACTGGTTCCAGGTAAGGGAGTGAACCAGAGCTTGCAGAACATCCATGTTTTGCTTTACTGACTTGCAATGGTTTTACAAAAACTGAAGATTTAGGAGTTAATGGGTTAAATCTAGAAGTAACTGGTGCCAGCATTTACCTTGGACAATAGATATCACACAAAGGCCACGCCAAAGAAGAAACAAATCAGCTTGTAAAACTTGGTTGGGGAGCATTTGAAAGAAACAGTGCAATTTTCAAGAGCAATTTGACACGATGTCTTAAAAGAAGTGTTAAATCAATCCAGTTCCTACTTGTGGATCAGAGACATGGATGGACCTTAACTAAACAAGTTAGTAAAATCATGCAATGCATTGATTATAATACGCTTTCCAACATTACAGAAATCATAACTCAAGTTATGAGAATAATGTCTGTGGAATAAATCTCGGTCCTGTACCCTGACCTTTGATCCCATTTCGATGATATTCAACAGAACCGGCTTGGTATACCTCCGAAATAACATGATAAAGTTTTGTCGCAATCGAAGCATTTTTACGTAAGTTATGATGCATAAGGGCTATGGAATGGATCCCTCTCCTATGTACTGACCTTTGACCCCATTTCGCCCATTTTCAACAAGGTTTGTCGCCAAGTGGTCCACTACCAGATACTAAAATTTCATTGAAATCGAACGGTTGTTACGCGAGTTATCGTGCTGACGGACATACGCACACAACGCGTGACGTAATGAGGCAGATGGGAATCGCGACCATCTGCCCGCCGCAAGAATGGGACGTCATAAATCTTTAAAAGGATCCACACACAACACGTGACCTAATGAGACAGATGACGTGACCGCGCGCCAACATTCTCAAACGCGAGTTGTGACGTCATAAGATTTTTTTGGGGGATTGGAGATTTAACGACCACCGTGAGCAACTCAATGGGCTATAAGCAGTCACCCGTCCCTAATTTAGGGTCACTGGTTCCAGGGAAAAAAGAGAGCCAGTGCCGTAAGAGAAACACAACATCCATGCCTCACCGGGATTCGAACCCGGACCCCTTTCGGACGAATGATCAGAGTCATCGCTTAGACCATTGCGCCACCGGGGCGACATAAGATTTCTAAGCATTGGTAACATTAATGGAACAACGCCATCACTAAAAACGTTATAATTTGGGGTGGTTATTTAACCCACTAAACGAATTCTTCTAAAATCGAGATAAAGCTAAATCGATTTCTAGTACCAGAAAACGATAGGTTAACGACTTTCATCAAAATTCTTAGAGCCGTTTTCAAAATAAAATGTACATACATACATACAAGAATTGCTACTTTTTTTAATTGGAGGTTTAACGACCACCGTGAGCAACTCAATGGGCTATAAGCAGTCGCCCGTCCCTAATTTAGGGTCACTGGTTCCAGGGAAGGGAGAGAGCCAGTGCCGTAAGAGAAACACAACATCCATGCCTCACCGGGATTCGAACCCGGACCCCTTTCGGACGAATGATCAGAGTCCATCGCTTAGACCATTGCGCCACCGGGGCGGCATAAGATTTCTAAGCATTGGTAACATTAATGGAACAACGCCATCACTAAAAACGTTATAATTTGGGGTGGTTATTTAACCCACTAAACGAATTCTTCTAAAATCGAGATAAAGCTAAATCGATTTCTAGTACCAGAAAACGATAGGTTAACGACTTTCATCAAAATTCTTAGAGCCGTTTTCAAAATAAAATGTACATACATACAAGAATTGCTACTTTTTTTTTAATTGGAGGTTTAACGACCACCGTGAGCAACTCAATGGGCTATAAGCAGTCGCCCGTCCCTAATTTAGGGTCACTGGTTCCAGGGAAGGGAGAGAGCCAGTGCCGTAAGACAAACACAACATCCATGCCTCACCGGGATTCGAACCCAGACCCCTTTCGGACGAATGATCACAGGCCATCGCTTAGACCACTGCGCCACCGGGGCGGCGAATTGCCACTTTAAGGCGGACGTCAAGTAACTTTGCTTCCTATACTTCCAATGGAAAAACTTCTGTACACATTTTCTTCACAATTAATGCGTTTCCAATGATGAAAATTTGAACATCGATTAAAATATCTTCATTTTATAACTTGCAATACTTAATATTTTCTAAAACATAACCATAATTATGCAATTCAACATTTGTTTGTCTACTGACGTCATGAAAATATAGGTCGCGCCATCTTTTTTCTGGACAATTAAGGCGTTCACAAGGATGAAAATTTGAACATCGATTAAAATAGCTTCATTTCATAACTTGGAATACTTAAAATTTTCTAAACCATAACCGTAATTATGCAATCGAACATTTTTTTGTCTACTGACGTCATCAAAGTATAGGTCGCGCCATCTTTTCTCTGGTTTCAACACCACCAGAGGAAAAGTTATTGATTTTTAATATAATTATGGTTATGAAAATATTAAGTTTCCCAAGTTATAATATGAAGTTATTTTAATCGATGTTAAAATTTTAATCATTAATTGTGAAGGAAATGTGTACAAAAGTTTTTCCATTGGGAGTATAGAAAGCAAAATTACTTGACGTCCACCTTAATAATATGGGATAAGGACAATGGAATGGATCGCAATCCTATGTCCTGACCCTTGACCACATTTCGTCCATTTTCAATAGGGTTCGTCCCCAGGTGGTCCCCTACTACATACTGAAATTTCATCGAAATCGAACCATTTTTACGCACGTTATGACGCATAAGGGCAATGGAATGCATCCCGATCTTATGTCCTGACATTTGACCCCACTTCACCCATTTTGAATTGGGTTCATCCGCAGGCGGTCTCCTACCGCATAGTAAACTTTCATTGAAATCGAACCATATTTACCAAAGTTATGGCGCATAAGGGTAATGGAATGATCCCGCTCCTACGTCGTGACCTTTGACCCCATTTGTCCCATTTTAAATAGGGTTCGTCCCTAGGTGGTCCCGTACCACATAGTAAACTTTCATTGAAATCGAACCATTTTTACGCAAGTTATGACGCATAAGGGCAATGGAATGATTCCGCTCGTATGTCGTGACCTTTGACCCCATTTGTCTCATTTTCAATAGGGTTCTTCTCCGGGTGGTCCCCTACCACATAGTAAAATTTCATCGAAATCGACCCATTTTTACACCAGTTATCGTGCGGACGGACGGACGGACAAAGCCGGAGCATATACGCTTCTTCAACCTACGGTTGGAAAGCGTAAAAAGACTTAAAGAGGCTTAGGACAACTCAAAGCATGGAGGGATGCATGTTTGATGTAACCAATGAAGTTAGGAAACAGAACTTATGGATCAGGAAAACTAGAATGGATGACTTCATGATCAAAGTCAAGACTGTCAAGTGGCAATCAGCTGGACATATTGCAAGAACTGACCACTGTCGTACAGGGTGTTTCGCTAGGTTGTCCCACCAATGAATCAGTCTTATTTTTCAGCACACTCTAATAAGAAATGTGACTTGCAGTTTGCTACGTACCGTAGTTCACGGGAATGTATCACTATTCACAATAAATGCTGGAAATGTCCTCCACTGACATCCAAACACACTCAAACGTGATGCTACATGTTTTCAAAGGTTCTATGTAGCATGTCATCATCGATAGTCCAGATTTCTGCAATGATGTTACTTTCTAAGTCTTCTAATGTGCAAGGTTTATTGCTGTAAGTACTACACTTCAAATATCTGCATAGGAAAACATTTGGAAGATTCAAATCGGGTGAACGAGGTGACCACAGTCCTTTGCAGATCACTTGATCACTGAAAAAAGAGGAAATTTCACTCCTGCTCACATGGGACATGTGGCATGTTGCGCCATCCTGTTGAAAGTACCCCATTGGCAAATTGATGTTGGCTAATTGGTTCACAAAATGTCTGAAAATGTTAACATATGACGCTGAGTTTACTGAGCTCTTGAAGAAAATGGGTCCAATTATTCTGGTTCTGGGCGCAGTATACCAAACGCCGACTTTTGCAGAATGTAACAGGGTTTTGTGTAATTCACGTGGATTATCTGTAACCCAACTGCCAGAGTTTTGGGAATTGGCATACTCATCCAAATAAAACCATGCCTCGTTAGTGAACCATGTGAAATCTAAAATGTTCTTAATTGTGAGTAAAGATGTCAGGAGCCAATGACAATAAGATGCACACTTTTCAAGATCCGGTTCTTGCAACACTTGCACAGCTGATACATGGTATGGATGAACCAATGCTTTCTTTGTGGCTCTTTGGAAAGTGGAAACAGAATACCCAGTTTCTTGTGACAAATGTTATGGTGACTTCTTTGGTGATGCCAGCAGCCTGTGATTTTTACCTTCCACTAAAGGACACCTGCCACTGTATTGGTTCAAAACACTGCCCGTGATTTCAAATTTCTTCATTAACCTCGTGCAGTGACCTTTGTTGGTGCTTTTCTTTCCCCAAACTTTTCCAGGAATTGACGTTTTGTTATCCAATACCTTTAAACAATAAACGTCTGCTCCACGACGGTATACACAGACACTCTTGAACGACACTCAACAACACAGTAAAACATGCATATTGCCACCGGACCAGTGGCGGATCCAGCGGGGGCAACTGGGGCGGTCGCTCCCCTAAACCCTAATAAAGTTTTTACGTTTAAAGTAGCAAATATATTTTTTTTTGATTGGAGGTTTAACGACCACTGTGAGCAACTCAATGGGCTATAAGCAGTCTCCGTCCCTAATTTAGGGTCACTGGTTCCAGGGAAGGGAGAGAGCCAGTGCCATAAGACAAACGCAACATCCATGTCTCACCGGGATTCGAACCCAGACCCCTTTCGGACGAATGATCAGAGGCCATCGCTTAGACCACTGCGCCACCGGGGCGGCTAGCAAAGATTGTAAATCAGATCATATGTAGAGGATTTTAGGAAGTGTCTGACCCCAGGTCTTAAACAACCCTTAGAAATAGGAAGCTAGGATATATGGGCTACAGTTCCTGGTAGCAAAGTCACACGGAAGCAAGGTAGTAAAGAGTAGGAAGACTCCCTTATTTATTACCGGGGGGGGGTCAGGTACCCGGGGTCCAACGGCTTAACGTGCCCATCCGTCGCACGGCGGGTATCGTAAATGATTAACTTTGCATATTTTGTTTTCAGTTTTTCCCCAAAAAATTAACAATTAAACTTAGTACGGAGGATTTAAAATACTTATTACATTGATTTAGGTTCAGTAAAAAAAGAAAGAGAAGGGAATAGAATAAAAATAAAAGGAGAGAGAGAGCACAAAAGATAAAGGGACAATAGGAGCAGCTAGGGAAAAAGCATGGGGGGTACTTTTTGTTAGTTCTTTATTTTCATATTGTCTACCATCTGTAACTTCTTGAAACAGGGTAAGGCAGAGAGCTTTGTACCGAAATCAGAGTAGGTGGGAGAAACTGTGAATAACAATCTGATCTACGTACATATCTTAATTGGGCCGTAAACAAAATTCCTAAAAATGTCCGCACCGCTTCCTCCCAGATGGTCTTTTCAGGACTTCTTTCTGTTTTCTTATTTTTCCTGCTCTCTCACGCCTCACGGGCGCTTCCCGTTGTTCCACCCACTCCGAAGTCAATCCCAGTTTGGGTGGGGTGGGGTGGGATAATACGGGGTGATTTTCGGCATCTCCTGCTACTAACATTATATAGAGTGTTTCACTCGCTACTTTACCCGGCATTTTTGTAATAACTGTAAGAGGGATGAAGATGCCGTAACGAAATTTGAACTGGACTTACCTTAGGCTGTGAGAAAGCAAACGGAAGCGACTTGTAGTTGTGCCGGCGTCGTGGGCGCGGTCAGAGAGAAGTGGTGGCGCTAGTGTAACGCGACTCCTCATCGCCTGCCGGATGAGCGGGCGTCTGTTAGTTTACTGAGTCTGCCGACACTGTACGGTCATTGTTTTGCTGCTCGTGGAACAGTACGGTTGTGTGTGTGTGTGTTTTGTCGGAGAACAGAAAACATTGAAATGAACTGGTATACTCTAGAGCAGCGGTCGCCAACCTTTCGGACCTCACGGACCACTAAATTCATAATTTTAAATCCCGCGGACCACTAAAATGAATTTTTTAAAAAGATAAATACATTTGTAAAATAATGATCAGAGAACTTCCATTTTATTCATATGAAATGCACCTATTTAATATAACAAAATTATAAGTGCTTATTTAATCATAAAATCTTTAAAATGTTGTTTAATGATTACAAAATAATTGAAGCTTATTTAAGTATTACATATTTTTAGTGTGATATTTGTTCCGGCTTGTTTGAGAGAAGTTTATGGATTTTTGGCTCCAATGACGTTACTGCAAGACGGAGAGCCGTATTTATTTCATGCCTAGACCGGTACAGAGTTTTAATTGCTGTGACAGATGAAAATGTCCTTTCGCACAAATATGTTGTTGAAAATTGAATCGAAATTTTCATTGCTTTTTCACTCAGCAATGGGTATTCACTTTGTATGGAGAGCCAAAAATGAGGTCTTGATAAGGATGGCTGGAATTTAGCTTTGAGACTGTCGTCGGATGATAGATCGATGAGGCTTTCTTTTTCATTCATGCTTAAATTGCTATCTTCAATGTTTGCTGCAAATGGATCTATTATCCACATATTGCCATGTCTAGGATCATCTTTCTTTGGGTAATAACGACCAAAAGATTCTGTGAGTGATTTGTAAGTGCTGTTGAACAATGGTTACCACCTGTCGGTTGACACCCTTCTCTCTCGTATATTCATCAAAATTTGAAAACATTTGCAGATCTTCTTCAGCCAACCGCATTTGCCACAATAATATTTTCTTTTGAAAAGCATCCATTTTACCTCTTAGTGTGAACACGTTCTTAAGTTGTCCTTGCAAGGATATGTTTAATTCATTTAACAGGGAAAAAATATCTGCCAGGTATGCAAGCTTGGCTACCCACTCATCGTCGGAAAAGAGTTCTTGAAACTTCGGATTATTTTGCTGCTGGAAAAATAATTTGACTTCTTCGCGCAGGGCGAACAGTCGGGTTAGTATTTTGCCCCTCGACAGCCATCTCACCTCAGCGTGAAGGTGAGTATACTGGGAACCCATTTCTTCACAAAGTGCCTCAAATATTCGAGAATTGATCGCTTTGTGTCGAATTTCATTTATAATTTTAATAACATCTGATAATACTTCGTGTAGTTCTGGGGACATATTTTTCGCCGCAAGTTGCTCACGATGTATAATGCAGTGTGTAGACAAAATGTCTGGGTGACCAACATTTTTCACCTTTGCAACAATTCCTGAAAGATGTCCAGTCATGTTTGCGGCACCGTCTGTACATATCCCAATACATTTTTTTCCATTCAGTTCCGTGTTCCAGGAAATAACTATTAAGTGCTTTAAAAATCTCAGCGCTAGTTGTTCTACCCGGCAAGTTGAGCTAACAAAGTAGTTCTTCCTGTAACTCTCCTTCACACTCAGCCCTCACAAAACAAAGAAGTCCCTTGTTATTTACGTCCGTTGATTCGTCAAGTTGAATTGAATAAAATGTTGAATTTTTCACCATTTTTATAACTTGAGTTTCAATATCTTCAGCCACGTCTTCAATTCTGCGCTTGATAGTGTTAGCGGACATAGGAATTACTTTCAGTTTCTGGACAGCCTGCTTTCCCAAAACCTCTTCACAGATTTGTAACATATAAGGCTTAATTCTTCTCCAATCGTATACGGCTTTTTATTTTTCGCGATCTGAAGTGCTATCAGATAAGAAGCCTTTAATAAGGACTTATCTTGAAGTCATTTTTGTTAAAGCAATTACTTGCTTTTGCATATTTTCACGCATTCTTTGAAAATATTCAAGTGGTTTCTTAGCTAAATCCGGGTGTTTTGATTGCAAGTGTCTTTCGAGTTTCGAAGGTTTCATGGCATCATTGGATAAACTCTCAGAACACACAACACAAAGCGGCCGTGGATGCAGCTTACTACCAGGTTCTTGAATAAATCCAAATTTCAAGTAGTTCGAATTATATTTTCTTGATACTTTGAGTTTTTCTTCTCTCCGCCTCCAGTTCGAATGTTCTTCCTAATGGTGTCTGACGAGGACTGTGGAGGCTCTGAATCATTGATCAGCTCACGGTTAAGTGAAGTACACATATTACTATTGTTACTATTATCATTAGTTACATTATCTTTTGTATTATTAAAGAAATGCAAAATATTCCTTTGCTTTTTTTCACTCATTACGGGTTTATTGCATTTGAATCTGAAACCAAACAACAAATGATAGTTATTAAAGTCAAACTATTTGATGCCATTAAATATAACAGTTAAAGGAAATACACAGTTACATACAATACACAAATAAAACAAAACAATCTGATGAGAATCGGTATTCGCGGAGCGGGGTGACTGTTGGAAACTGAACAAAATGAAGCTCTCGCATGCCGTATTTCACGAGCCCTGTACTAGAGTCTAGTACATTTCGTGAATTTAGTGCAATATAAAGGCGAAAATTGTCATTCAGATTTCAGAATATAAGGATTTCTTAGAATATTATTTTTGTTTTATTATTAATAAAACATAAAAATGCAAATAATGTAATGTCCAGAATTTTTGCGGACCACCGGTTGGCGACCGCTGCTCCAGAGAAGCGAGTGTATATTGTGCAGACGTACTGGCAGACTAAATCGTTGAAGTCGTGTCAAAAAGAATTCATTAAGAAGTTTGGAGGTCGGAAACCACCATCAAAACCCTGCATTTTGGCCTCCAGCAGGATGGAGCAACATGCCATACTTTCCGTGCCAAATTGAGTCATTTTTCGAGATCAGAGTCATTTCAAAGGGGACTTAGGCCTCCGCAGTCGCCGGATTGGACACCGCTCGAATACTTTCTCTGGGGTTATCGGAAAAGTAGAGTTTACGGCAATAATCCACGATCCATCACCGCATTGAAATTCAGCCAATTCCTGGGGACATGCTGACCCGAACCTTCCAAAATATCGAGCGTCGTGTTCAGCTCTGCCAGGACGCAAATGGTGACCATTTCCAACACATGTTATGATGGCATCTCCTTTCTCACAGCATAAGGTAAGTGCAGTTCAAATTTCGTTACGATGTCTTCATTCCTCTTCCAGTTACTGCAAAAATGCCGGGTAAAGTAGCGAGTGAAACACCCTGTATATATACATAAGACCACATGGGAGATGGGTGGATGAAATTCAAGAGTATGCAGGAGTAACATGGAAGAGACTGGCACAAGACAGACTGTTGTGGAAGAGGCTTGGAGAGACCGTCCAGCAGTGGATTGATAATGGTTGACAATAATGATGATATCATCATCATTGTCAACCATTATCAATCCACTGCTGGACGAAGGTCTCTCCAAGCCTCTTCCACAACAGTCTGTCTTGTGCCAGTCTCTTTCATGTTACTCCCACATACTTTCTAATTTCATCCACCCATCTCCCACGTGGTCTTCTTCTGGGTCTTTTCCTGTCCCTTGGAATCCAATCTAAAATTTCGGCTGTCCTTCGATGGTCTGTCCTCCTGGCAGTATGTCCAGCCCATTGCCATTTCAGGGATTTAACTCTGATCATGGTGTCTTCTCGTCTTGTCGTTTTTCGGATCCACGAGTTCCTCTTCTTATCTCTCCTGGTTACACCAAGCATGCACCTCTCCATGCTTTTTTGAGTTGTCTGCAGCCTTTGTATGTCTCTTTTAGTTAAGGTCCACGTCTCTGCACCATACGTAAGCACTGGAAGGATGCATTGATCAAACACTTTTCTTTTAAGACATAATGGCATATTGCCCTTGAAAATTATGCTGTTTCTTCCAAAAGCTCTCCAGGTAAGTTTTGTACGCCGATTAATTTCTGCATCAATGTGACCCTCACTTGATATCTGCTGTCCAAGATAAACGTACGTGTCTGTTATCTCCAGCTTTTCTCCATCAATCGATAAATCTTCATTTCTTGTAAAAGCATTGAACATCACTTTTGTCTTCTGAAAGTTCATTTTTAATCCCACTTCTTTAGTCTTGTCAGCAAGTTCTTGGATCATACTCTGCAGCTCTGATGGGGTAGTTACAAAAATGACTGTCATCAGCAAAACGAAGGTGGGTTAGATAATCTCCATTAATCTTTATCCCTTTGTTTTCCCAGTTCAGTGATTGAAAGACATTTTCCAATGTGGCGTTAAAGAGCTTCGGAGATATGGTGTCACCTTGTCTCACTCCCTTTCCAATTTTTATATGTGTTGTATTTTCAAACAGCCGAATCTTTGCACTTGCATTTTCATAGATGTTATTAATAATATTAATGTACGCATCTTCAATACCGCAGGATTTCAGAGCCATTGTAACTGCTGATGGTTTCACTGAATCAAAGGCTTTTTCATAATCGATAAAAGCCATGCACAATGGAAGTTCATATTCCCTCGCTCTTTCAATTAGTTCTCTCAGTACGTGGATATGATCTATTGTGCTGTAGCCACTCCTGAATCCAGATTGTTCTCTCGGTTGAGCAATGTCCAGTGTTACCTTCAAACGGTGTGAAAGGACTTTAGTGAAGATTTTATAAACCACTGATAGGAGGCTGATAGGTCTGCAGTTCCTGAGATCCTCAATGTCACCTTTTTTATGTAGCAGTATCATCATAGCATTGTTCCAATCCTCAGGAATCTTTCCTTCATTAAGGCATCGAGTAAAAATTTATGCGAGTACTGTTTCGATTTCTCCACTTGCTTCTTGTATGATGTCTACAGTAATTCCATCTTCTCCTGGAGCTTTTCCCCGCCTCATGTTCTTGATTGCATGTGCAACTTCTGCTGGGAGGACTGGAAGAACTCTGGTCCTGGTACCTTCCATGATGTCTGGAGTACATGCATCATCCCTTTCATATAACTTGGAGTAGAAATCTTTCACTCTTGACAAATTTCGCCTCTATTTCTTGTTACAGAACCATCTTCTTTTCTCAGTGCCATAATCTGTTTTCTTCCCTTACTGAGATGTCCCTTTGCTATCTTTAGGCTTTGGTTGTTTTCAATTGCTTTCCTTACTAGTTCACAGTTGAATTTCCTTACGTCTTCAGTGATACTTTTTCGTACTGTCTTGCATAGCTCTATGTATTCCACTTTGGAAGTCACATCTTCTTTAGTTGTCCTCATCTCTCTTCTTTTTTGCATCAACATTTTGGTTTTTCCTGATAATTTGTTCACATGCAACTTGTTCTTAGACCCAGCTAATTTTGTTGCTGTTTCCATAAGAGCTTTGGTTACTTTTCTGTTAACTTCAGAAATATCCACTTCTTCTGATGTTAGGCCTTCTAAAGCAGAGAATCTGTTCTTCAGTTCCAACTTGAAGGTATTATGGTGTTTTTTAAGGTTGGTTATGTCAATACATTTTGTTTGTCTTATAGTCTTGCCGCGTTCGAGTTTAGTGTTGAGGTGCATCTTACCTCTCACCAATCTATGGTCACTACCTGTGTTGAACTTGTTTAGCACACTGCAGTCTTCTATGACGAATTTTTTGTTACACATAATAAAATCAATTTCACTTGTCGTCCCATTTGGATGTCTCCATTTCCATTTCCTGTGTGGCTTTTTCTTGAAAAAGGAGTTAAAGATGAAAAACCCTTGTGCCTCTGCAAACTCAACGAGAGTATTTCCACGCTGGTTTCTGTTGCCGTGACCGAATTTACCTACTGAAGTTTCATTCTGTTGCCCTATTTTTGCATTGAAATCTCCCATAATTATCTTCAAGTGCTGCTTACCTTTATTATTTAGATAACGAATTTCCTCATAAAATTCTTCAATTTCTTCTTCAGCATGACTTGTGGTGGGTGCATAAGTTTGAATAATCTGAGCCTGGTATCTTCTCGAGAGTTGGATAACGAGTCTTGCAGCTCTGTCAGAGGAACTTTCAACTTCTATAACTTTATCCTTCAGTTTCTTGTTTATTATAAATCCAACACCACTAGTTCTGCCAGTATCTGTCTCACGATAGTAGAAGAGATGTCCACTTTTCAGTTCAATGAGATCTTCTCCTTTTCTCTTTACCTCACTTAGCCCGACAATGTCCCACTTGATCTTTTGTAGTTCCTCTTCCTTTTCAAGAAGCCTTGAATCAGAAGATAGGGAGCGTGTATATATATATATATATATATATATATATATATATATATATATATATATATATATATATATATATAATGCTAGCGTCATCCTAAAAAAAACCTTTTGATAATGGCTGCTCCCCTTTTTTATGCCCGAACCTCCCCCTGAGTAAACTTGTGGATTTGCCCCTGCTCTGAACAGAATTAGTGTCCCTGGCTATCTGGTGTGGTGATGTAACAATGAGTCATGACCTTATCAGGAAAATTACTTCCACGCATTTCTCCAGGATCAAGGTCACTTGTAAACCAAATGTCCTGTCTCTATGTAGAGTGGGAAGAAAACAATAGTTGGTTCAGGGGTGGGGGACTACCTAGTGAAACATCCTGTAGAAATTCTCTGGCTGCATGCTTGTAATGGAGAGCTGTTGGAAGGCTTAGGGCTGAACGATTCCACATACTATAATACTTATAGATGTTTCCAGATGGCTCAACATTGATTGGCCAATTGTGCTCTGACGTTGGGGACGTTTTCAAGAAACACCATTTTCAGAAGATAACAATGGTGTAGACCTTTGGCACTACATCATTCAAAGTTCAAATGATCTTTAATAAGTAAGAGCACTCAATATAAAACGAACAGCACAGGAATTGACACATTTACATATGTGGGATGACAAATGGGTATTTACATCGATGAAGTAATGCAAAAAGTTTCCACATGTGGAGCCGCTCCCAACATGGGAGGAAATAAATTTGAAATTGCCGATTTTCTTTGGAGGGGGTTGGGGCATTCTCGGAAATAGTTTCTCCAAAAATGCTCCTGTTCAATTGCCATTAGTGCTATAACTTACTTTTACATGCCTAATACATCCAAAACTGCAAAGGTCTGCCAGACTTGCATTGATTCACTCTAATGAGGATGACAAAAAACAAAAAAAAAAAAAAAAACATACCTTTCAGAGTCCCTCATGCAGTCATCTTATGCTGGAAACCATCATCGGGTGACTGCATGCTATTGGGCTTGGAATTACTGCTGGAAAAACCATCATCGGGTGACTGCATGCTATTCGGCTTGGAATGACTGCTGGAAAGCAGAGCTGAGTTTGGGCTCAAATTTAAGAGCCCAAGACCGAATTTTATATTGTAAGATAGAGCCAAGGCCCCAACGTGCCCGAAAATTATGATTAATCTGTTTAAGCATTAAAAAAATCTTCTTTCAGACTTCCATTCTTTCTTCCCCGTGCAATTAACCGATGTCTTTCTCAACTGCGGAGTGGGGAAGGGATAAATATCTATTTCTATAGTTTTCTTTTACCATTAATTTCTTCCTGTTTCGGGGGCGGGGCATCAGGAAAAATCGGGAGGCACAACAATCTACGTCGTATGTTGCTCAATAGAATCAGCAAGGAGCTGCCCCGTTGAGGTAGGGAGCAAAATTTCGTCAACTTGCTATCTACTATCTATATAGTT
Organism: Macrothele yani; assembly: GCA_039090855.1. Lineage (NCBI taxonomy): Eukaryota > Metazoa > Arthropoda > Arachnida > Araneae > Macrothelidae > Macrothele > Macrothele yani. The sequence continues at coordinate 100,418 of JAYWMT010000275.1, forward strand.
CTTAAATAAAATTTTCCTTCGCAGAAATCCAGCCATTCATGGCCTATGGTATTTGTTACCCAAGTCTGGAATGAATTGCCCTGCCAAGTTCCCCAGTTGCCAAAGAACTCTCTTTAACAACTAGAAAGTGTAAAAAAGTCTCGTGTGCTAAATCATACAAAATCATATTAAAAAAAAAAAGGAAGAAATTTCTCTTTCTCTTAGAGCCTGAGCCCGAACTCTAGTAAGTATTGTGCAACCCGGGCTCGACTTCGGGCGTCTGATCTCTGCTGGAAAGCAGTCATAACAAGGCTCGCTATTACGTAGCATTGAACCCTTGGCTGCATGTCACACTTTATAACATTCAAAAGGCGAACGACTATTTTTTTTCCAATTTTAAAGGGGAGGAGGGAGGGGGCATGTGCCCTTCCAGCCACACTAACGTTATATCTAAAAACGGCTATGGTTAAACATGCTTTGATAACACAGTTGAATGGAAGTTGCTGAAAAGCGGGTTGTAGGATAACACAATTTGAAAACACTTGAAATAAGTCAGCTGGAACATTACAATGAGGACAGTACGGTGAGGGCATGACACTGGCACGATGTAAAAACGTTGAGGTATTGAAGAGCCATTGCACGAGGTATTGAAGAGCGTTTGCATGACGAGTTGACAGAACTATGTAGGGGCAATCCTTGAACGAGGCGAAAAGGTCGACTGAGTACAGGAGGTTATGTTTGGATCATGCCATCATCCTCATTCAGGAGGTTGTATCTGTATGCCAAAGGGCCAGTCTCTGAACCCATGTCACAGGAAAGTGCTGCCGAATTGGTACAGAGAGCACGTGACCTGGACTGAAGGCCAGTACAAGTGCATACTGATGCGTCGCAAGTTTCTGTGCAGAGTGACTCTCGGCATGTACTTCTATGGAGGAAACTTGGATCATGTCACTGTTCCTATAACATTGAAAGATACTCCAATGGCCTTTTGGTTAGAGTGACTTCCTTTCAACCAGATTATTATGGGATCAATCCCAGGTAGATCAAGTTACTCTGAAATGCAAAATATTCTGTGTGTATTGGACAGGCACACTGGGCCATCAAACTTGGGGTACTGGACCCCATTAAAGAAAAATAATCTGTCCTTACTCCACCTGTTTCTCCTTGAATGTGCTGCTTTTGGCTTCACAATCCAACACTCTCAATTATGAGCCTCTATGTTCCATCCCGTGTATCTTCATTCTTCTATGCAGAACAAAAGTCCCATGGGTCATAAGTAACTGTGTTTAAGTCCTATGAGATATTATTGACTGCTGCAGACAATGATTTTGGAGAATTAGTCATGGTTTCCGTCATGCTCAGGTTGATCCGCTGAATGAAGTTGCCTTGCCTATGATGGGGAACAGTGTCATGATTTGGGCCAGCACTTCACTAGGTGGACATACTGACCTATGTGCTTCCTGTAGGAAACATCACTGCTGAGTGATGATGTGTGACCTTATGCTAGTGCAATAACAAAAAAAGCATCTTGGAGACTTGCCATAGAAGACTAGTTGACAAATATCTGGAAGTGAAACACCATTTGCTACATAATGTCCAGCATGTGGCAAGTGGTGTTCAGATTGAGCATAGTGTCCAGCTTGTCGCCCATCGTAATCAGATTGAACATGTTTGCGGTGCTTTTGGAAGACAATTAGTTCTCCAGGTGCTGGCAGATGCTCTTGCCAATAAATGGCCATTACTGTTACAGCAGCTTTGAATCCCAAATAAGATATGCTTGTTGTGTCGCAGTGGTTACGGTTATGTTTGTTTTTATGGCATTGGTTTGCTCTTTTCCATGGAATGAGTGCAGTGGTATAATGGGGCCGGAACGCTCTGGAACGTCGTTCCTGTAATTATTATTTTTTCCCAGCTGGCACGCGTCCGGTAAACCCTATACAGCATATGTTTTCTTTTTAAAATGCGAATGCCCTATAATTCTACTTTAAATCAAACAAATAGAAAAAATAGAGGCCGACCCTTGAAGAACATGCCCTGATGGAATAAAGAGAGCACTTAATCAAAATGGCCTGATGGGAAAATGCTGCTTAGATAAAGACGGAAGAACTTCTTGGAGATCGGAAGGCGACTCCAGACGCCATAAACGTATTATATATTATTTCCTGGATCATATAAACAGTATATACATACATACATACAGTCGAGTCACATTATTGTGACCACCTCTTACTACTTTTGACGTCAACCACGCGTAGCCAAGAACAGAAGTCACGTGTCGTAAGCTGGCTTGGAGGGCATGCAAGGTGTGGTGCAGGCATTCTGAAAACATATCGCTCGTTGCTGTCATGGATAAAAGTAGCGATTTATCAGATTTGCAAAAAGGGATAATTATCGGCTATCGGGCCAAGGGTGGCAGTACTTTTGAAACAGCGCAGTTTGTGAACTGTTCGCGTGCTGCTGTGGTTAAGGTGTATGGTGATTGGAGAAATGGCACCATTGCGAATAAGCGACGTGGAAACTGAGGAGCACCACGTGCCATTGATGTCAGAGGTGAACGTTAGCTTCGAAGGTGCGTGAGGGCCGACGGACATGCTACAGTGGAAGAACCCACTGGCAGAATGAACCAGAGGACTACCGGAAGTGTGTCTAAAACGACAGTTCAGCGAATCCTGTTGCGTATGGGGCTCCGATGGAGACTGATATGGTCACTGCATTTATGCTAACGAAGGTTCATCGGCAGAAAAGGCTTACATTTTGGCAGTATCAGAATTGGACCTCCGCTGATTGGCAAAGGATTGCCTTCGCCGATGCGTCACGTATTCTGCTTCGTCGAACGGATAGACGTTGGCGTATAAAGCGTGAAACATCGGAGAACAAATACTCTTCAACCATTTCTGGCAGAACAGAAATTAGAGGAGGCAGCGTGATGGTCTGGGGAATGTTTTCGTGGCATTCTCTGGGTCCACTCATACCTGTGGAAGGCACTATGGACCGAATTCGTTATGAATCCATTGTTGCGGATTTTTGCGTACTAAAAGTGAAGCAGAACGCTTTCTCTGGAATGCAGACAGGAGGCGCATTCCTTCAGCTTGGGTGGCGTAGGATGAGCCGAGATGAATGTTTACAAGACTAGTAAACACGCCGGCACTTTAGTCTAAAACGGGAAGTGCGAAAAAGTAAAATACTGTCTGTCTGTTGTACCTCGGTCAAGGGTGAGATAGGAAGACAGCACCAGCAGAGATTTATGATTGACAAAAAGAGCGCCGTTGAGAACTCTGTGAAGAAATTGAAGCAGTTGACGAAAATCTCGCAAAGGATTCGGAACTCCTCTTGTTGTGGAAACTACTACCTGGGCGCCGTCGATGTTTGTGCTGACAGCATACGAGCGTGCGATTCTCCCCCACACTCCCGTGAAGAAGAATTTCACTACTCATAATCACGAAAGATCTGTGGATTATTACGCTGGGCCTACTCTTCGGATTTTACGTGACCACTTCATTTTTCCTTCATTTCAATACAATTCTCTCCCAGGACGACTAAATGTAAGTAAGACTTTCACTTATTCTTATTCCTGGGCAGGAGAAACTTTGATAACTGATGGGCGTATATAAGACCCCCATCCATATGTAAATAGCCATTCATGTACAGAAATCACTTTCCATTAGCTTTGTACACTGCTGGCCACCCAAAATGCAACACCAAGAAGGAAGCATCCGATTGGCCTGAAATTCGCAGCATGCGTCGCCCGCGAAAGGACATGCAGACGATTAGCATTGCAGGGGATATGCAAATCATGTGCGCCCGGCACGCCACCGAGAAGCACTATAAGAAGGGTGCACAGAAGGCGGGGTGTAAGTAGTGGAAGTGTGTTGTGCTGCCGGACCTGTGCGTGGGAAGCTTCCTGATGCCTCGTCGCAGAATACGGCAGTCATTCCAGCACGTTTCGGAGTTCGACAGAGGACAAATAGTGGCTTATCGCGACAGCGGTTTATCGTACGGAGACATCGGCGCCCGTGTGAGACTACATCCAGCCATAGTGAGGCGAGTATGGATTCGGTGGGTGCAGGAGGGACCGACGTGAGCGGTTGCCGCAGCCGGCGGGCATTGACGGCTCGCACCGCTACATCACAAACGTTAGCGCAGGAATTAGTACGCACCGTTCGACGTCGTCTGCAGGAGCGGGGACTTGTTGCACGGCGCTTATTGCTCCGATTACCATTGACGTTACACCACCGGCGAGTGCGGCGGCAGTGGGCCGTTGAACGCCGCACCTGGAGTACGGAATGGCACGACATTGTCTTCTCCGACGAATCCCTCTTTTGCCTGCAACACCACGATGGTCGGATCCGCGTGTGGCGGCGCCACGGCGAGAGACTGTATGACACCTGCATTTATGCATCGCCATACCGGTCCGTTACCTGGCGTTATGGTTTGGGGCGCAATTGAATATGACACCCGCACGCCTCTGGTACGCATCGCCGGTACACTCAACTGCCACCGCTACATCTCCGACGTTTTGGAGCCTGTAGTCCTCCCTTACCTGCAGGACCTGCCAGCGGCCACGTTTCAACAGGACAATGCGCGCCCGCACGTGGCACGCATCGTGCAGCAATTCTTCACTGCCCACCAGGTGTCACTGCTGCCGTGGCCCACCTGTTCTCCCGATATGTCGCCCATCGAACACGTCTGGTCGCTGATCGGCAACCGAGCGGCCCGGCAAGCACCACCCGCGCTACGCCTGATGAACTGTGGCAACGTGTGGAAGCAGCCTGGACCGACATACCCCAAGCCGACATGCAATGCCTCTTTCGTTCGATGCCGCGTCGTGTAGTGGCCGTTATTGCCAGCCATGGGGGCCACGAACTATTGATGTCTGCGTGTTCCGCAAGTCTCAATCGTTTCATCATAAGCTCAATCGTTTCATCTTTTGTATCTGTTATGTGTCCAGTAAATCTGGCTTTGCTATCTCGTGTCCTTCTTCGTGTTGCATTTTGGGTGGCCAGCAGTGTAAAATAAATTCTGTAAATAGAATTTGCATCCCTTTCCTGCATGTTCCAGAGCTGGTTGCGGGATTACTTGAAATTAGGATCGATGCTCTAATCCAGAGATACGTTCCCAGCCCGGATATTTCATCCGATAAAATACATGTCAGAAGTTCGTTTGGTTCCGGACGCTTAAGTAGCTGGGCCATACCGGTAATACCATCCTTGCTGACCACGTACACCCATACATGCTTGATTGTCTTCTTTGTGGCGGATGGGATCTTCCAAGACGACAATGCGACGTGTCACACAGCTAGAAATGTCAGAGAGTGGTTGAAAGAGCACGATAAAGACATCAAAGTACTTCCCTGGCTCTCTAATTTTCCAGACTTCAACCCTATTGAGCATTTGTGGGGACCACCTCGATCATGTTGTTCGCTCTATGGATCCTCCACCACGCACCCTTCAGCAGCTGTCAGATGCACTGCAGTCAGCATGGCTCCACACCTTCCAGCACCTTTTTGGATGAGGCGAAAATCAAATCAGCGAGGTGCAGGCTCAGAACGGCGAAGAAAATATTGAATTAACCGGTATTAATGAAATTAAACAAGTTCATGTGAACGACATGGCTCTTTTCGATAGGATTAAATGAACATTTTTGGAAACCGAAATGAAAGTTCTTTTGAAAGAAATACGGGATTACGCCATATAATACAAATTTTGAAGATGACAATCCGATTTTTGGCGTAAATGTGACAAGGATGGTAAGTCATATATATCCGAAAACTTGAAAATTTTCATCGTTCCTGGAGCGGGACTCGAACCCGCGTCTCCCAGAAAACGCCTAGGTATGCTAACCACTACACCACCCAGAACTACCTTGAAACTTAAAACTTGGTCGTTCTGGGTGGTGTAGTGGTTAGCATACCTAGGCGTTTTCTGGGAGACGCGGGTTCGTGTCCCGCTCCAGGACGATGAAAATTTTCAAGTTTTCGGATATTATCTGACTTACCATCCTTGTCACATTTACGCCAAAATCGGATTGTCATCTTCAAAATTTGAAAGTTCTTTTGTTTCAAATTTTGAAGATGACAATCCGATTTTTGGCGTAAATGTGACAAGGATGGTTGGTAAGTCAGATAATATCGGAAAATTTGAAAAACCTGGGCGCTATCTGGGAGATACGGGTTCGTGTTCCGCTCCAGGACGATGAAAATTTTCAAGTTTTCGGATATTATCTGACTTACCATCCTTGTCACATTTACGCCAAAAATCGGATTGTCATCTTCAAAATTTGAAACAAAAGAACTTTCAAATTTTGAAGATGACAATCCGATTTTTGGCGTAAATGTGACAAGGATGGTTGGTAAGTCAGATAATATCGGAAAATTTGAAAAACCTGGGCGCTATCTGGGAGATACGGGTTCGTGTTCCGCTCCAGGACGATGAAAATTTTTAAGTTTTCGGATATTATCTGACTTACCATCCTTGTCACATTTACGCCAAAAATCGGATTGTCATCTTCAAAATTGTATTATATGGTGTAATCCCGTATTTCTTTCATGGTTCTTTTGTTTCGTTGAAATGTTTTGGTTAAGGGCATTTAATCATTACCTAAAATAAATGCATGCTCTTGGTTTTCATTTGTTATTTATTATTTTAACTAGGAAACTTAAAACGTATAACTCGGCATACTTTTTAAATTATCTTGTACATTTTAATACATAGACAAGATTGTGGCGCCATCTTTAGGCATTAAAAAATAATGCTTTGCGACCTGTAAGATAATTAAACGCATTGCTTAACATTATTTTAAATTTGACAGCCTTGTAGTCAAACTTGTATGTGAAATAGGTGGGGCTGGGAAAAAAATGAAATGGAATTATTTAACGGTTTTAAGAAAAGCACCTTTCAGTACTCAATGCCTTGGTTAAATAAAATTATTTAAAATAGATGAAATTTTGTGCATTTGTTCCAGGGTGCTTTAAGGAGGTGGGATTAAGATAAAAAATTGTATTTCTTTACATTTTATACAGATAGTATACAGTGTTTTAATATCTTTTCATTGTTTTTAATTTTATAAATGTATCAAAGAAAAGAAATTGGGGGAAGGACGAGTGATATACGAAAGAGCATACACATAGAATGTATCCTCGTGGGAAATCGTATATTACTGAAAAGTGCAGCTTCTAAATTTTATATGAACGCTGCAGCGTTGAGAGTCAGCCTATATTGTTATTTTCTCGATGGGGAATTTTTAATTTTTGCGACTCTAGGCCAGCATTGCTTAAATTACTCCTCACCCAGCAATAATAGTAGGCTAATAATAATAAAAAAAAAAAAAGATGGGTCACCGATCATTTAGCTTTTTACATTATTTTTTTTTACGTATCCTTCTTTAAAATTGCCCGTGGATGTGTTATATCATAAAGGCACCAAGAGGGAAAAAAATGTATTTAACGTTTTCCCTATATTTAAATGGAATGCAAATGAATCAGCTAAAAAAAACCAACTTCAATTAAAAAAAAAATGTAAAAAAAAAACAAATATTCTTTACAAAATCAATCGGCGTATTCGAGCTGGAACTGTATCCAATAAAGAAACAACACTAATCTTCTTGATCACAAACGTACTTTTTATGGTGATAAAAAAAAAATGAGTCTCTTTCTTCAGAGTTCTTTGTTTTACTAATTTTGTTTAGTGTAGTTTTTCCATCAAGATCCTTAAAACAAACTTATGTTCTGATAGGTGAAATATGGAATGTGACAACTGTTTGTTCATTTGTGTATGCCATTTGATATCTTACATTTCAATGCTGTGCGGATTTTTTTTTTTTTTTATCTTCAACCTGCGAGGGCGTTCGCTCGTACATTTCACATGTTCACTCTTATTTACATTTCGGCAACTCTGCTTGTCTGCCGGGAGCTTTTAAAATTTAAAGGCTTAGGCAACGGGGGAGGGAAGCTCGGGTCCTGACCCCCTCCCCCTCCGGTGAGGGTGGATTGCGTACGAATTTAAAGCGACATATATGTATATATGAGGCTTTCACCAATGAACTAAATCCATGGACACCCCTTAAGAAATTTCTAGCTACGCCACTGGCACTGACCAACCCACCGATACACACACACATCCATCTTCCCCTGTCATGGGGAGCCTCAGATTGTTTCCCCCTGTGGGTTTTTGAAATACCCATGTAACTCTTCCCCATGGCCCGCTGGAAAGAAGAGGCCCTGAAACGATTTAGTCATGTGACCAAAAGGGTCTTGCTTCCCTGCTCTGAACTGCACATGAAGTCGTGAACGCCATTAGTCCGTTAGTATGTTGCTGTGAAGTTGTTCATATTTTATTATTTTTATTCACTATTGTGATTTTTTTCCAAAGAGGAACGAATTAACATTCGTAATAACATATAATGTTCGTTTACCACTGCAACAAAAGAAACTGTTAGAGCGTTTATATATATATATATATATATATATATATATAAAATATATATATATATATATATATATATATATATATATATATAAACGCTCTAACAGTTTCTTTGGGGATGTAAGGTCAGGTGATGCGTAACATCACAGCCTCTCCTTGACAAATGTCAACCCCGCCTTCTCGTGGTGCATCCTGTTCCCACTAAAGGGGCTCTGACGACCGCCCATAGCGGTATAACTATACCATCGGGATCAGAGGAAATGCTATCCCACACTCACCAACCCGCTTGGCCAGCGTGGTGAGTTATGGCCAAACCCCTCCAAAATGATTCCACAACTTAAATCTTGGCCCTCAGTCTCCGGCAGCTGGAATGTACCTGGCCAAGGCAGCGGCCAGTGCGACATGAAGGCAGAGGATGCTAAGAATCCCCGGAGGACCGGACTAGGCTGCCATCTGATGCTGACCTTGGCTACTTACAATGGACGCTCCCTATCTTCTGATTCAAGGCTTCTTGAATTGGAAGAGGAACTACAAAGGATCAAGTGGGACATCGTGGGGCTAAGTGAGGTAAGGAGAAAAGGAGAAGATCTCATCGAACTGAAAAGTGGACATCTCTTCTACTATCGTGGGACAGATACTGGCAGAACTAGTGGTGTTGGATTTATAATAAACAAGAAACTGAAGGATAAAGTTGTAGAAGTTGAAAGTTCCTCTGACAGAGCTGCACGACTTGTTATTCAACTCTCGAAAAGATACCAGGCTCAGATTATTCAAACTTATGCACCCACCACAAGTCATCCTGAAGAAGAAATTGAAGAATTTTATGAGGAAATTTGTCATCTAAATAATAAAGGTAAGCAGCACTTGAAAATAATTATGGGAGATTTCAATGCAAAAATAGGGCAACGGCAACAGAATGAAACTTCGGTAGGTAAATTCGGTCATGGCAACAGAAACCAGCGTGGAAATACTCTCGTTGAGTTTGCAGAGGCAGAAGGGTTTTTCATCTTGAACTCCTTCTTCAAGAAAAAGCCACACAGGAAATGGACATGGAGACATCCAAATGGGACGACAAGTGAAATTGATTTTATTATGTGTAACAAAAAATTCGTCATAGAAGACTGCAGTGTGCTAAACAAGTTCAACACAGGTAGTGACCATAGATTGGTGAGATGTAAGATGCACCTCAACACTAAACTTGAACGTGGCAAGCTCATAAGACAAACAAAATCTATTGACATAACCAACCTTAAAAAACACCATAATACCTTCAAGTTAGAACTGAAGAACAGGTTCTCTGCTTTAGAAGGCCTAACATCGGAAGAAGTGGACATCTCTGAAGTTAACAGAAAAGTAACCAAAGCTCTTATGGAAACAGCAACAAAATTAGCTGGGTCTAAGAACAAGTTGCATGTGAACAAATTATCAGGAAAAACCAAAATGTTGATGCAAAAAGAAGAGAGATGAGGACAACTAAAGAAGATGTGACTTCCAAAGTGGAATATATAGAGCTATGCAAGACAGTAAGAAAAAGTATCATTGAAGACGTAAGGAAATTCAACTGTGAACTAGTGAGGAAAGCAATTGAAAGCAACCAAAGCCTAAAGATAGCAAAGGGACATCTCAGTAAGGGAAGAAAACAGATTATGGCACTGAGAAAAGAAGATGGTTCTGTAACAAGAAATAGAGGCGAAATTTTGACAAGAGTGAAAGATTTCTACTCCAAATTATATGAAAGGGATGATATATGCACTCCAGACATCATGAAAGATACCAGTACCAGAGTTCCTCCAGTCCTTCCAGCAGAAGTTGCACATGCTATCAAGAACATGAAGCGAGGAAAAGCTCCAGGAGAAGATGGAATTACTGTAGACATCATACAAGAAGCAAGTGGAGAAATCGAAACAGTACTCGCCCAAATTTTCACTCGATGCCTTAATGAAGGAAAGATTCCTGAGGATTGGAACACCGCTACAATGATCCTGCTACATAAGAAAGGTGACATTGAGGATCTCGGAAACTACAGACCTATCAGCCTCCTATCAGTAGTTTATAAAATCTTCACTAAAAGTTCTTTCACACCGCTTGAAGGTAGCACTAGACATGGCTCAACCGAGAGAACAAGCTGGATTCAGGAGTGGCTACAGCACAATAGATCATATCCACGTGCTGAGAGAACTAATTGAAAGAGCGAGGGAATATGAACTTCCATTGTGCATGGCTTTTATCGATTATGAAAAAGCCTTTGATTCGGTGAAACCATCAGCAGTTACAATGGCTCTGAAAACCTGCGGTATTGAAGATGCATACATTAATATTATTAATAACATCTATGAAAATGCAACTGCAAAGATTAGGCTGTTTGAAAATACAACACACGTAAAAATTGGAAAGGGAGTGAGACAAGGTGACACCATATCTCCGAAGCTCTTTAATGCCACATTGGAGGGTGTTTTTCAGTCGCTGAGCTGGGAAAACAAGGGGATAAAGATTAATGGAGATTATCTAACCCACCTTCGTTTTGCTGATGACATCAGTCATTTTTGCAACTACCTCATCAGAGCTGCAGAGTATGATCCAGGAACTTGCTGACAAGAGTAAAGAAGTGGGATTAAAAAATGAACTTTCAGAAGACAAAAGTGATGTTCAATGCTTTTACAAGAAATGAAGATTTATCGATTGATGGAGAAAAGCTGGAGATAACAGACACGTACGTTTATCTTGGACAGCAGATATCAAGTGAGGGTCACATTGATGAAGAAATTAATCGGCGTACAAAACTTGCCTGGAGAGCTTTTGGAAGAAACAGCATAATTTTCAAGAGCAATATGCCATTATGTCTTAAAAGAAAAGTGTTTGATCAATGCATCCTTCCAGTGCTTACGTATGGTGCAGAGACGTGGACCTTAACTAAAAGAGACATACAAAGGCTGCAGACAACTCAAAGAAGCATGGAGAGGTGCATGCTTGGTGTAACCAGGAGAGATAAGAAGAGGAACTCGTGGGATCCGAAAAATGACAAGAGTGGAAGACATCATGATCAGATTTAAATCCCTGAAATGGCAATGGGCTGGACATACTGCCAGAAGGACAGATCATCGATGGACAGCCGAAATTTTAGATTGGATTCCAAGGGACAGGAAAAGACCCAGAAGAAGACCACATAGGAGATGGGTGGATGAAATTCAAAAGTATGCAGGGGTGACATGGAGGAGACTGGCACAAGACAGACCGTTGTGGAGGAAACTTGGGGAGACCTTCGTCCAGCAGTGGATTGATAATGGTTGACAATGATGATGATGATGATATGTAGAAAATAATGTATCATTTCAATGGTTTTATCTCCAATATTTGTTTTTAAAATATCTAATTGGAAAATGCAGCTCACAGAACAAAGAATGTTTCCAGAATAAGTTTCTGATGGATTGGTGATATATTTAAGAGTGTACTCTGTTTTTAGGAAGAGAATAAGCAGATTCCAAGGGTACAAACATTCACGGAAATTAGCAACCTTTTTTTATATGTTTTATACACTATCTACCGACAGGTAATTGGACACCCTGCAATCGACGATATCTGAGGTCCTGATACACGTCATGGCCGCCGCCGTTAAGTATCATGTGGGAAATAACAACGCAACCAGTCGCATGCAAGATGCCACACAGTTCGGAGCTCTCTGATTTTGAGAAAGGTGTAATTGTCGGGTATCACAGAAATGGCCGATCCATATGTGACATATCCAGCGAGTTGAAGTACCCAAATTCGACAGTGGCCTACGCGATTGGCAAGTGGAAGATGAGAGGTGACTGTCGGAATCTGCCCCGACCCGACAGACCCACAAAACTGGGAGTTAGAGACCGATGGGTGCTGACCAGAGAAATTCGGAAGAACCGCACCAAATCAATGGACCACATCCCGCGAGGAGTTTCAACAGGCATCTGGTAGTATTCTTTCAACGAATACCATCCGTAAGGAAGCCCATCTGCTCGGTTATCATGGAAGTGCTGCCACCCACAAGCCTTTGATCACCAAGTCCAATAGCGCTGCTCGGCTAACGTAGTGCAAAGAACGTCGACAGTGGACCATTGAACAGTGGAAACAGGTTCTCTGGAGTGACGAATCAAGGTTCACCCTCTACCGTTCGGATGGCAGGGTCTGGGTTTGGGGTCTGCCTGGAGAACGCCTCCTGCCGGAATGTATTGTGCCAACTGTGAAGTTCGGCGGTGGTGGAATTATGCTATGGGGGTGTTTCTCCTGGTATGGCACGGGTTCCTTGGTTGCAATTCCTGGTAGACTCAACACCAAGATCTACTGCACCATTTTGGATGACCATGCGCTTCTTACGTTGTGGCAGTTTTACGGGGTGGACCCATGTTACTTTCAGGATGACAATGCCACCTGTCATGTTGTGAGGTCCACCATGGCTTGGTATGGTGACAATGGGGTTAATTGAATGGACTGGCCTGCGCAGAGCCCGGACCTTAACCCTATCGAGCACCTCTGGGAAGAGTTGGAGCTTCGACTAAAAGGGTGCCCGCACCGTCCGAAATCGGTCAAGGAACTGACCTGTCTTCTGCAAGCCGAGTGGAAGAAAATACCGCTAGCTGTCATACAACGCCTGGTTGAGAGTATGCCCCCGAGGGTCGTAGCTGTAATCGCCACTCGTGGATGCTCCACCAACTATTGAAGGTGAATAAACTTTGTTTTCCTTTGCTATCACAGGTGTCCAATTACTTGTTGGTAGATAGTATAGTTCAGGATGTACCTCCCTTTTCTTTATTTTAGTTCTTATTGCTCATCCCACCTACTTTCCCATGAAGTTATCTTTAGTCCCCCATTGAACACTGTTTCGAGTGAATTGCTCTCTTACAAAAATTACCTTCGTGCATCCAAATGACCTCCTTTGTTAGTATGTTTTCTTGGGGCAGAAACAAAAATTATCTAGTATCTACAGCATTCACAAGTGGGCAAATCCAAGGATTTGCTCACTTGTAATGGGGAGTGGGGGGTGGAGATGGTAGTTTGTGTTTCAAAACTTTCAAAAATGGTAGTAAAAATGTTTGCCGTACAGTTGCAATTTTTTTCTCCAGATGTTGTTTTTGTGTCCAGTAATCTTGTTAAACTTAATTTTATTGCATAAATGTTTGCATTTCATCTTGAAATTGTGGGCAACAACACGAGATTCCTCCAAGAAATCCCTTTTTTTTTTGTTATTTTTCTCATTCACGCACAAGTGAAACAGAAATTTGAGAAGAGGGGGGGTGAGTGACGGAATTCGATCTTTATGAAACTAAAACGAAAGCTTGACGAAGTTATAACATTTTACTGCATAAATTTTTGTATTTCAGCTTGAAAATCAGGGGAAAATTTCTAAAACAGAAAGTAGAACAGAGCCAAGATTTCTCCTGTAATCGCTACCCTGCCTCCTCATGATGTTCCCACTCTCCTGCATTGTTAAAATATGTCCTGTCCCATAATTTTTAAATTTAAGCTTGATAAGGGATGAGGAAATTCCAAAAAATGGAAGTGACAAAGTTGGACTGTGGCCCTCGGGTCTCCACTCCCCTCTGGCATCAATGAGCTGCGGACAACACGCGGCTGGACGATTTGAAACTATCTGTGCACCACTTTTGATACGTACTCTACTACAGCGCAGCACGCAAACAACCCACAATCCGTGCCGGTTCCGAGGCGCCGTGCCATCACCAATTTATCCTTTACCAAACTCTGCAAATAAATCGGAAGCTTTTCCCATTCTGACTTTGAACACTGTACTAAAGCGAAAGCCGGTCCTCGGGTTGTTATATATATCATACTGCTCTGTGAACTTCCCCTGCCAGCATTCGGTATCCAGGAGTGTTCCATTCCTCTAGGCTGGGGTGGTCATAATGAAATGGCGCATTGGTGTATATCTAATTGACTATTTGTGTATTCTACTGAGGGCTTTACGGCTAGCCTCAAATATATGCCACAGTGTAATCATGCTGATCTGGCCCACAAGTGCAAATGGATCAACAAATTTACAAAGCTCTACAAATTGCAAATAAATAGATAAAGCTTAAATTTTTGATCTGAACAAAAGTTACTGGCAAATATTTGCCATCTAGAACAGATACTAGCCATTTGATACTAGATAAGAGAGGACTTATTACCTCATCTCTTACCTTTCTGCTTTTCTTTCTTAAAATGTTGAGCAGCAGCAATAACTATGCCACCAATACCCAAAGTGATGAATAAATTCTTCCATGTTATAGGCATTGAAAAATAAAAATGTTAAAAAATTTTGAGTCAGTTAATTTCTGCAATCACACAGTACAGCACATAAGGTTTCTTACATTTTTATGGGTTTATCTAGAGTTTAATTATTTATGAGTGAAATTTAAAAGACAAACCTCTTCTTCAGATGGTAATAAACTTTATGTCTGCTATAATTCCTCTGAAATATTGAAAATATTATCATTTTAGAGGTGGAAATGCGACCAAGCATCTCGAAAATTTCATTTCTGCCTTAGAGAACAGAATATACTAAAAAATACAACTCCCCCTCCCAGATGACATAGTTTTTCAGATTTATTTCTATTTCCTGAGAAGTTCTGAATGTAGATGTTAGTTGCAGAGGGCATTTCATCATGCCAAATATAGATCTGCATAGTAAATATTAAATAATGTTCTGTTTCTAATTCTAAAAAATATACTTTTAAGTGCACTGCATTTTGATCAAAGAGACAAGTCAGTGGTCGAAGTAGTGCGCTACAAGTAAGCCGAAACTACTGTGAGTCACTACTTTTCCACGTAGTTTGTAGTGTAGCACTTTACTTTAACAAAAAAAGTAATTATGTGGTAGCGAGTAGCGCGATGCAAACCTCTATAGTTTGTAGCGAGTTTCGTCACTAGCTTTTAACGTTACTTCAACTGATAAACAAACAAGGTGCCCTTCTTCATATCACTTAATACATCACGTGTATTTGCGACACAACGCTAATACTCGTTTGAACTACACAGCTCCAGCGCTAAGTATATCGCCATCTAGTGAGCATTTCTTTCATGATATCGGCTATGGAAGAGCGAAGGCGAATTAAAATGGTCAGGTTATGACGAACGAGGGTCACGGAATAAGAACGATTGGTGTTTCAAAGCACAAAGTTTTCTAGTTTTCTAGCATAGGTTGGTAACACCAACACCTGTCTCGTGCAGTCGTTTTCGTCTCGTGTGAATACGAACGTGTTTGCTTTCCTTCTTCGAAAACTTATTTAACTTATGTTTTCCAGGCGATTATAAATTTTTCTGTTTATCTGAAATATGGCACCCTACTGTCCAGCTTGTTGAAAAAAGAATTGAACTGCCTTGGTCGGCGTATAATAATTATTTCACAGTGCTCGAGAAGCAAGTAAACAGGAATTTTTCAGTCACATGCAAACTTTGCCCGTTAAATAAGAAGCTGTCAGTTTTCAAAGTCATCCGTCTCTAATTTGAAATTGCACATAGCCCAGAGGTAAGTCAAATGTTTCAGTACTAATATAGCAATGAAATAAATATTTATCTATGTGTATTTTTTTGCTGTCTTCATAACCACTCATTTAAAAATCCCAGGACTTTTTTCAATCCCCGGACACAGCCCCGGACGTCATTACTAATCCAGGACTGTCCGGGCCAAATCGAGATGACTGGTAACCCTAATTATGTGTCCATAACCAAGTTTTTATATGATATGCTATATTCTACACTGCTGGCCACCCAAAATGCTACTCCAAGAAGGACACGAGATAGCAAAGCCAGATTTATGGGCACATAACAACAGATACAAAGATGAAACGATTGAGCTTAGAGGCCCGTACGACTTGCCGGAACACGCAGACATCAAGAGTTCGTATGGCCCACCATGGCTGGCAATAACGGCCGCTACACGCCGCGGCATCGGAACAAAAGAGGCTTTGGATGTGGGCTTGGGGTATGTCAGTCAGGCAACGCTTCCACACGTTGCCACAGTTCATCAGGCGTAGTCGCGGGTGGTGCTGCCAGGCCACTTGGTTGCCGATCAGCTACCCAGACGTGTTCGATGGGTGACATATCGGGGAGAACAGGCGGGCCACTGGCAGCAGTTACACCTGGTGGGCCGTGAAGATCTGTTCGAATGATGCAGGCGCGCATTGTCCTGTTGAAACGTGGCCGCTGGCAGGTCCTGCAGGTAAGGAGAGGACTACAGGCTCAAAAACGTGGCGGAGATGTAGCGGTGGATGTTGATGTGTACCGGCGATGCGCACCAGAGGGGTGCACGGGTGTCCATGAAGCAATTGCTCCCCAAACCCTAACGCCAGGTGACGGATCGGTATGGCGATGCATAATGCAAACGTCATACAGTCTCTCGCCAGCGAGTACCGCACCACCACGCGGATCCGACCATCCGGGGTGTTGCAGGCAGAAGCGGGATTCGTCGGAGAAGACAATGTCGTGCCATTCCGTAGTCCAGGTGCGGCGTTCAACGGCCCACTGCCCGCCGCACTTGACGGTGCTGTAACGTCAATGGTAATTGGAGCAATGGGCGCCGTGCGAGGGTCCCCGCTCATGCAGACGACATCGAACGGTACGTGCTGACACAAGTTTTTGCGCAACACACCCTAATTTCTGCGCTAACGTTCGTGATGTGGGGGTGCCGAGCCGTCCAATGCCCGCCACACAACATGCCGGTCCTCTTGCACGAGCGGTGTGCCGCGGCTGCGGCAATCGATCATGTTGGTCCGTCCGTCCGTCCCTCCTGCACCCACTGAATCCATACTCCGCCTCACTGGGGCTGTATGTCGTCCCACACGGGCGCCGATGTCCTCGGTACGATAAGAAGCCGCTGTCGCGATAAGCCGACTATGTTGTCCTCTGTCGAACTCCGGAAACGTGCTGGAATGATTGCTGTATTCTGTGAGGCATCAGGAAACTTCCCATGCACAGGTCCGGCAGCACCACATACTTCCACTGCTTACACACCGCCGTCTGTGCACACTTCTTATAGTGCTTCTCAGTGGCGTGCCCGCGGCGCACATGATTTGCATATGCCCTTCGGTGCTAATCGTCTGCATGTCCTCTAGCGGGCGACAGCTTGCTGCGAATTTCAGGCCAATCGGATGCTTCCTTCTTGGTGTTGCATATTGGGTAGCCAGCAGTGTATTTGCTACATTGTACAGTCTTGTGCAGTTCATTTTATATGATATGCTATATCTACATTGTATGAAGTCTGGTGTATATGGGATATACAATATTTTGTAGTAATATAACATCCTTAACTTTGAGTGTGTATTGAATAATCTCGCAAAATTTGGGTCCTAAAAGTAGTGAAGTAGTCACTACATTTTCAAAAGAAATAGTGAAGTAGTCACTACACATTTTCAAAGTAGTTTGTAGTCACTACTTTGTTAAAAAAATGTAGTTGTAATTAACTGCATTTGTCATAAAGTAGTTGTAGTTGTAGTTCGGTACAAATAAAAGTAGTTTTTCCAACCACTGGAACAAGTGAAACTAAGGAAATTATCTAGGAAACAAGCAAACAAAACAAGAAAACTATTTTCATGTATTCAGATTAAGGATCTCAAATTACTTTTTTATCAAGTAAGTTCCTTTTTATTATATCTGCACTTTTAGGTATTAAACCCCAAGCAAAGTGCGCATAGTTTATGCAATTCATTAATCATATACTATTAAAAATAACCAATCACTTACCCTAAAGATCATGATGTAATTTCCAAACACTTCAAACACGTCAATTATCGTAATGTTGTTGGCCTTCAAAGGTTTACAGACTCCTTGTTCATGATTCCTTCTTCTGGGGATGAAACATCATATTTTTTTTATTTATTTTTATTTGCTAGACAAACAACGCTGGTTTTCCCTATTTAGAGGTTGATACAAATTTTTGTTCCTTTTTTCCCTTTCTTCTCAAAATCAAAGTTTTGAGCTTTTAAAAATAAGGATAAAAAACTTTTGATTGCTTCAGTGCTTTAATATGGTAATGAGCATGTTCTTCACAAACAAACAACATTTAGCTTCACAATAGCTTGCATGGCTCTTTGTGTAGAAGCTCAATTCAATAATTTACAAGTTTATTCACCTAAAGTAAGATTTAAAAACTCACAATGAATATTTGGAATAGATGTCATCCTGCCTGGGCAAATGCAGTTACAGTTATACTGTTTTCAAGAAAGCACCCAACCAATACAATCATTGAAGGTGCTTTCTAGTCTTTTCAATTTTCAAACCTTCTTTCACTTTCCTTTTCATAACAGTTGGCTGACTTTATATTTTTTATTGAATCCCTGTTCAGCTTATAGTGTTTCTTTTATTTTTAAATGCATATCTATATCTCATCCAATTTCTTTGCATACATTTTAATTGTGCAGTTTAAGACAATTCACGAACAGGCTTTTCTGTACCTGTGTCATCTGTTGTCATGTAATATCACATAATTATGGGAAACCTTGGGAAGAGGGCTTATTCTGTCTATTGACAGCTATGTAAACTTATCATCAAAACCTACCATCAATTCACAGCTGGATGAAGGTTTCCAAGTCTCTTCCACAGAATTTCTGCCTCGAGAGCCAGTCTCCTCTTCTATCTAGAACATATTCGAATTTCATCCAACAATCCCCCCCCCCCACGATGGTTATTCTGGGTTTTTCCCTATTTAGAGGTTGATAAAAATTTTTGACATAATAAAACAAAATGATAAAATTTTATCACAAAAGAATTTTTCATGCTCTATGTGTTGCCATGTTTTCACATCCTCACACACTTTTGTGTTTTTTTTTTCTGAAGTTTTAAAAATTTTGCTACCCTATATAACATGTGCCTAATATTATGCCAATGCATGTAACTGTAGGTCATCAATACATTTCAGAATTATAATAATTACAAACTCTTTATATGGCAGTTCTGCTCACTTTACGCAAGTATAAATTAACTTGTAATAAGCATACCACAGTCAAATGAATGTTATCTAAATTTTACAAATAAATGCACATTAACTACCACTTACCTGCAATAGCTTAAAAACTTCCATGTCAAGAAACAATGAAAACTAAAATTACACAGCAATGAATCATTAAATGCACTTTGCAGTATCTGACATTCATCTTACACGTAAACATATAAATCTAAGTCACTGCCCATAATCTTTCTCTACACATTACACAGTTATGAACACTTCCAAGAAAATACAAATGAAAGATTAAAAGCAAATGCATTGCAATAATTGGCTTCAGAAGGCAGCAACTATGCAATCTCTGTTACAGAATTCTAACCATGATATTTCATTTCTCTACGGCTGTGTCAATAGAATGGTGAAGTGTTGACAGCCATCAGCAATGTCCTTGTCCTTAGGTATTTGTTGCTTTGAATGGCTGCATCAAATGGTGCAACTGCTGCAGCTCGTAGTTTCTAACTTCACCACTGTACCATCATTATCCATGTTCTGTTGCTCGGGAGCATGTCAAGCATATGTGGCAGACTCTGTGGGACTAAAACTGCATCATATTAATTTCCTGGACACTGGCCTCCAGGCATCTGCCAGAACCCTAAGAGGAAGCTTGTACTTGTACTTCTCAACACTGGGCATTGTTGTTAACTTCACCTTTACGTGCTGTGTGGGGCATGAAATTCACCTCTGACTCTGTGTGTTTGTGGTTGTCATTTTATTTCCTTCTTTTGCTGACTACTACATACAAGATAATATACACTGGTTGACAACTGCTAAGGAACAATGTCATTTTAGAGTGGAAACATCAATGGAACACACTGTAAATATAGGGGAAAGCAAATAGATGGTGCTACATAGTGTGTCTAAACCAACCTCAGACATAAATGGATTGGCCAGCTAGATATTTGAGGAGCTAACACTCCCTCCAAGACAAACCGTCATAAAAGAAACTTAACAACAGCGTATTATTCAGGGGTGATTGTGAGGGTGACACAAGAAACCCTGAAACTCTCAACTCAGTGTCAATATACATATAATGCATATTACGAATATTTATATTTATATATATTGTGCACATATAAACTAGCTACACAACAAATAGGCCCATAGTACTTGTGCAGTTAAACTTCATAACTTTTCTTGTACCCAATCTTCTTCCACTGTGCGAAATCCTTCAGGCATTGCATCTTTGAAATCAAATTTCGCACTTTTCATACTATATGTTAATTGAGCAGTCTATATGTGGATCGGTTTTTACTTGAAGCCTACAGTGGATTTCATTCAATTTCTAAAAGTAGCTCATTGGATTAACCGAGTCTAATATAATCAAATTATTTGATGTAGATGCAACTTTCAAAATAATGAAAAAAAGCCTTCTTTTCAGCAGGCTGTTATCTTTAGAGCTCGTTTGATAACAAAAGAAATACTCAAGGTGTCACAAATTGTCTACATTCTGCGATCCTCACGGACATGCAGTGTTTTTAACCAAACACTGTAATTCCCAAAAAGAAAATGGAACTTGAACTTTTAGATTTATCATTTCATAACGCATTTTTAGAAATGAAATGTCCCGAAGCACATCTCAAGTTCTTCTAAAACTTAAAAACCCGGATTTAAGGGTTTCAAATGTGACAAAAACCTGGAATTCCGGGCTACACCCAGATTACAAACAGGTCTGATTATTCTTGCAACAAAATTCCATTGATGACTAGTTGATTTCGTTTCATTGGGTAAGAAATGTTTCATCACTGTCATTTAAAGTGATTATGACTGTGGAAGGAGTAGTTGGACAGCTCGAGGTGTGACAGAGTAACAGAAATTGCTCGAGGCTACAAAAGGGCAATAACAGCACAAGATGACCGTGATATGTGTCCCTATGGCTTGACGAAACAGGACTGCTACACCCAGCACAACACTGCAAGCCTCTGTGCTGCAACTGGAACCCAGGTGTTGATTTGAACAATCAGTCGACCATTGAACAGGATCGGGTTGTATGATTGAAAGCCTGTGAAATGTGTCAAGTTATCATCCTAGCATCATGGTGCCCGGTTAAGGTGGTATAAAGCACATAGAGAGTGGGACAGTTGCAGGTGGTCCACAGCGATGTTCTCAGATAAAGAGTCATTTTCCAGTTTCTTGAGTGACACAGGACATCAGCTGCTGCGGAGAGAGTGTGGAACATACTATCAGCCTCACCCAACATCCATGAACAGCTATCTGCTGTGAGTGTGCCGGGAGTCCCTAGCAAGAAGGCTGGCATAAGGATGAATAGAAGAACGTAGCTGCACATGTTCAACGGAGGGACTGTAAGCAGGAAACAGATATTGCAGTGAAGTCTTAGAAGGCCATGTTTGCTTGTTCCATGTCCCAGTGGGTCCTAGCTTCATCTTCATGAATGATAATGCCAGACTTCACAGTACCAACCCAGGTTACTGAGAAGTACTGCAGAGGGAGGATGTTTACCGAATGGATTGGCCTGCCTACACGTCCGACCATAAATCACACGCCAAAGGACACTCTTGGAAGGCTATATGATCACTTGCCACATGTCTCCAGGTGCTGATGATAGCATAGAAAGAGGAGTGAGACAAGAATCCCAACATAACTTTTAAATACTCTCATTTCCAAGCCCTGCCCAACAGGTGTAATATATGTATTGTGGTCTGAGGAGGTAACATCCCCTACTGACAATCCATTGTTGATAGTCAATAGTGCTTAAAAGCTTTTGTTTTGGCCATTGAGCCAAACCATTCGAAATGTTACATTTGTGTTTGTTTAATTGTGCGTTCTTCATGGTGAATAATAAATTCATGGCCTCTATATCGTTTCTATTTTGATTTTGCCACAAGAGTTGCATCAATTTGTTTTTACTCTAAAAATGCAATTGTTCCTTAGCAATTGTCAACCACTACACGCATATATACAGGGTGTGTATAGAAAAGTCCTTAAACAGGGGAAGTAACTTTTGGAGAACGCATAAAAATGCTAGAGTTGTGGAAGTAGATGTGTACATATAGTAAAGTGATTATGTTCTATCAGATGAGACCCGATTGCAGCACCCCCTAGCGGCTAATTTTGGAAGTTAGCGATCTATATCGTGAGAACCAAGAGAGATAGCAAAAAAAAAAGAAGTCGATAGGAAACGTGTAGAGCATCACTGATTTAGGATGAAATGACGCCCTACATTCACCAAAAACTCCAATAGAAATCCAGAACTCTCGGTATCCGATCACCGGCATAAATATGTCACTCATCGCGCGTGGAAGTGTGACATTATAAGGTGATGCAGAATTTACTAATAAAACTAATACATGAACGTGTCAGCAAGGAATACAATTTATTATGTACTGTACAGTAAAGTAGTAGGGAAATTCATACAGCAGTAGGACATTATGAAGAAGAAAAACACTAGATAATGTTCTAGAAATACAAAATGTCAGTACTAATACTTAAACTTTCTTGATGTGTCCAACATCGGCAGCCCAATACACATCTGTGTTCCAGCTAGAACTTCTTGTTGAGGACATTCTGCAGCATTTCAGGTGTTACGTTACTGCATGCTTGGATAATATGGGGTTGTAGAAATTTACCATACACGACCAAACGTAAAGGCCACCCGTCGCACTGATGTCTCTTGTACTGCAGTGTGGGTGAGCTAAGCGCATACGCCAGGACACTCCAAGTGTCGACCTACCTGAATGGGAACGACTTGTAATGCTCTCGGTTTCCCTCAGCCGGCAAACGACATTGATGATAGTAGCCGCAGTAGGATGAGAACGATTAAGGAGCAACGTAATGCATGTATTGGCGAGCTGCCTCTCTTGCCCCGGTGACGGCATTCCCCATACAACATAACCACCATTCGCTTTGTACTCCTCGTTGGAATAACTAGCCATGTGTAGACTCGAAGATCCAGTCCACGCACTGTCTGACAAACCTTCCCTGGCCGCCAATTTATGCTTCCCGATGAGGTATGACATAGCATTTCCATTTACGCATACTTTCATCCATCCTTCGCTGTTTTGCAGGCAAAAATTCGTTTACAGATTTTACGCTTGCAATGTCATTCGTGACATATTTATGCCGGTGATCGGATACTGAGAGATCTGCATTTCCGGACATCTATTGGAGTTTTTGATGAATGTAGAGCGTCATTTCATACTAAATCGGTGACACTCAACACGTTTGCTATTGACTTTTTTTCGCTATCTCTCTTGGTTCTCGTGACAAGAATCGCTAACTTCCAAAAATTCCCAGCTAGGGGTGCGGCAATCGGTCTCATCTGATAGAACATAGTCACATTACTATATGTACACACTACTTCCACAACTCTAGCATTTTGCGTTCAAAAGTTACTTCCCTGTTTAAGGACTTTCCTATACACCCTGTATACATGGTTGAGTCACATTATTGTGACCACCAGCTAATATCCAGAGTAACAGCAGTGTGCAGTGCAGACAGCAGCTAGATGGGCTGGGAGTGACACAATAAGGTGCTAGAAGGTGTTCACAGGTATGTGGAGGCCATGCTGACTGTGAGTGCATCTGACAGCTGCTGGAGGGTGCGTGGTGGAGGGATGAATGAGCGTACAACATGATTGAGGTGGTCCCACAGATGCTCAATTGGGTTTTAAGTCTGGAGAATTAGGGGGCCAGGGAAGTACTTTGAAGTCTTCATTGTGATCTTCCGACCACTCTTGAGACATTTCTAGCTGTGTGACACGTCACATTGTCATGCTGGAAAATCCCATTCACCCCCAGGGAAGACAATCGGCATGTATGGGTGTACGTGGTCTGCAAGGATGGATTCATAACAAATTCAGTCTATAGTGCCTTCCACCAGGTATGAGTGGACCCAGTGAATGACATGAAAACATTCCTCAGACCATAACACTGCCCGCTTGTGTTCTTCCAGCAATGGTTGAAACGTGTGTTTGTTCTCCAATGTTTCTCACCTTATACGCAAATGTCCATCTGTTCGATGAAGCAGAAAACATGACTCATCAGAGAAGGCAATCCTTTGCCAATCAGCGGAGGTCCAATTCCGATACTGCTGTGCAAATGTAAGCCTTTTCTGCCAATGCACCTTCGTTAGCATAGGTACAGTGACCACCCATCAGCATCGGCGCTCCACTTACGCAGCACAGTTCGCTGAACTGTCGTTTTAGACACACTTTCAGTAACCCTCTAGTTCATTCGGCCAGTGAGTTGCTTCACTGTAGCATGTCGATCGGCCTTCATGCACCTTCGAGAAGCTGACTTTCGCCTCTCACATCAACGGTACATGGGTACTTCGCAGTTTTCCACATCGCTTATTAGCAATGGTGCCATTTCTCCAATCACGATACACTTTAACCACAGCAAAAATGTGAAGACAGTTTACAAACTTCGCTTGTTTCAGATATACTGCCACCTTTGGCCCAAAAGCAGATAATCGTCCCTTTTTGCAAATCCGTCGATAAATTGCTCCTTTTATCCATGATAGCAATAAGTGATATGTTTTCAAGAATACCTACAACACACCTTACATACCCTCTGAGCCAGCTCATAACACATGCCTTCATTCACTGGCTTCCGGCGCTGTTGACGCCAAAAAGAAGTAGAGAGGTGGTCACAATACCCACGATTTGACTCTATCGTCATCACTGTCAACCATTATCAATCCACTGCTGGACCAGAAGGTTTCCCCAAGTTTCTTCCACAATGGTCTGTCTTGTGCCAGTCTCCTCCATGTTACTCCCGCATATTTTCGAATTTCATCCACCAATCTCACATGTGGTCTTCTTCTGGGTCTTTTCCTGTCCCTTGGAAACCAGTCTAAAATTTTGGCTGTCCATCGATAGTCTGTCCTTCTGGCAATATGTCCAGCCCATTGCCATTTCTGGGAATTTACTCTGGTCATGATGTCTTCCACTCTTGTCATTTTCTGATCCACGAGTTCACTTTTCTTATCTCTCCTGGTTACACCAAGCATGCATCTCTTCATGCTCCTTTGAGTTGTCTGTAGTCTCTCTTTTAGTTAGGGTCCACGTCTCTGCACCATATGTAAGCACTGGAAGGATGCAATGATCAAACACTTTTCTTTTAAAACATAATGGCATATTGCTCTTGAAAATTATACTGTTTCTTCCAAAAGCTCTCCAGGCAAGTTTTATATACCGATTAATTTTTTCATCAATGTGACTCTCACTTGATATCTGCTGTCCAAGATAAATGTAGGTATTGGTCATCTCAACTTTTCCCCATCAATCGATAAATCTTCATTTTTCGTAAAGCATTGTACATCTGCTTTTGTCTTCCGAAAGTTTATTTTTAATCCCACTTCTTTACTCTTGTCAGCAAGTTCCTGGATTATACTCTGCACCTTCTGATGAGGGTAGTTACAAAAATGACTACATCATCAGCAAAACGAAAGTGAATTCGATAACCTCCATTAATCTTTATCCCTTTGTTTTCTGAGTTCAATGATTGAAAGACTTTCACCAATGTAGCATTAAGGAGTTTGGGAGATATAGTGTCACCTTGTCCTCACTCCCTTTCCAATTTTTATGGGTGCTGTATTCTCAAATAGCCAAATCTTTGCACTTGCATTTTTATAGATGTTCTTCAATACCGCAGGACTTCAAAGCCACTTTGTAACTACCGATGGTTTCACCAAATCAAAAGCCTTTTTCTGCATAATCCAATAAAAGCCATGCACTAACGGAAGTTCATATTCCCTTGCTCTTTTAATTAGTTCTCTCAGTACGTGGATATCATCTATAGTGCTGTAGCCACTCCTGAATTCAGCTTGTTCTCTTGGTTGAGCCATGTCCAGTGTTACCTTCAAGCGGTGTGAAAGAACTTTAGTGAGAAGATTTTATAAACCACTGATAGGAGGCTGTTAGGTCTGTAGTTCCTGAGATCCTCAATGTTACCTTTTTTATGTAGCAGGATCATTGATGCATTGTTCCAATCCTCAAGGAATCTTCCCTTCATTAAGGTATCGAGTGAAAACTTAGGCGAGTACTGTTTAAAT